>OU342744.1:330572570-330823192 GCA_910589775.1 Avena eriantha
TGGTATGTGAAAAGAACACACATGCAATGACTCTGGTTGTTGTTAGTGAAAAGAACACACATGCAATGACACTGGTGGATCCATAGGTGGTATGTGAAAAGAACACACATTTCAATGACTCAAGTTGTTGCTACTAAAAAGAACACACATGCATTGACAATGGTGGATCCATGGGTGGTATGTGAGAAGAACAACCATGAAATGACTCTGGCTGTTGTTAGTGAAAAGAACACACGTGCAATGACACTGGTGGATCCATAGGTGGTATGTGAAAAGAACACACATTTCAATGACTATGGTTGTTGTTACTAAAAAGAACACACATGCAATGACACTGGTGGATCCTTGGGTGGCTTATGAAAAGAACACACTTGTAATGACACTGGTGGATCCATATGTGGTATGTGAAAAGAACACACATTTCAATGACTATGGTTGTTGTTACTAAAAAGAACACACATGCAATGACACTGGTTGATCCATGTGTGGTCTCTGTAGAGAACACACATTTCAATGACACTGGTGGATCCATATGTGGTCTGTGAAAAGAACACATGCAATGACTCTGGTTGTTGTTAGTGAAAAGAACACACATGCAATGACACTGGTGGATCCATAGGTGGTATGTGAAAAGAACACACATTACAATGACTCTAGTTGTTGTTACTAAAAAGAACACACATGCAATGACACTAGTGGATCCATAGGTGGTATGTGAGAAGAACAACCATGAAATGACTCTGGTTGTTGTTAGTAAAAAGAACACACATGCAATGACTCCAGTTGTTTTTAGTGAAAAGAACACACATGCAATGACTCAAGTTGTTGTTAGTGAAAAGAACATACATGCAATGGCACTAGTGGATCCATGTGTGGTCTCTGAAGAGAGCACACATTTCAATGACTTTGGTTGTTGTTAGTAAAAAGAACACACATGCAATGACACTGGTGGATTCATGTGTGGTCTCTGAAGAGAACACACATGCAATGAAACTATTTGTTGTTACTAAAAAGAATCGACATGCAATGACACTGGTGGATCCATGTGTGGATTGTGAAGAGAACACACATGCAATGACACTGGTGGATCCAAAGGTGGTCTGTGAGAAGAATAGCCATGAAATGACACTGGTGGATCCATAGGTGGTCTCTGAAGAGACCACACATGCAATGACTCCAGTTGTTGTTGGTGAAAAGAACACACATGCAATGACACTAGTTGTTGTTACTAAAAAGAACACACATGCAATGACATTGGTGGATCCATATGTGGATTGTGAAAAGAGCACACATGCAATGACTCTAGTTGTTGATAGTGAAAAGAACACATATGCAATGACACTGGTGGATCTATAGGTGGTATGTGAAAAGAACACACATTTCAATGACTCTGGTTGTTGTTACTAAAAAGAACACACATGCAATGACATTGGTGGATCCATGGGTGGATTATGAAAAGAACACACTTGTAATGACACTGGTGGATCCATATGTGGTATGTGAAAAGAACACATATTTCAATGACTCTTGTTGTTGTTAGTAAAAAGAACACACATGCAATGACACTGGTGGATCCATGTGTGGTCTCTATAGAGAACACACATTTCAATGACACTGGTGGATCCATATGTGGTATGTGAAAAGAACACACATGCAATGACTCTGGTTGTTGTTAGTGAAAAGAACACACATGCAATGACACTGGTGGATCCATAGGTGGTATGTGAAAAGAACACACATTTCAATGACTCAAGTTGTTGCTACTAAAAAGAACACACATGCATTGACAATGGTGGATCCATGGGTGGTATGTGAGAAGAACAACCATGAAATGACTCTGGCTGTTGTTAGTAAAAAGAACACACATGCAATGACTCCAGTTGTTGTTAGTGAAAAGAACACACATGCAATGACTCCAGTTGTTGTTTGTGAAAAGAACATACATGCAATGACACCGGTGATTCCATGTGTGGTCTCTGAAGAGAGCACACATTTCAATGACTCTGGTTGTTGTTACTAAAAAGAACACACATGCAATCACACTGGTGGATCCATGTGTGGTCTCTGAATAGAACACACATGCAATGACACTGGTTGTTGTTACTAAAAAGTACACACATGCAATGACACTAGTGGATTCATGTGTGGATTGTGAAGAGAACACACATGCTATGACACTGGTGGATCCATAGGTGGTATGTGAGAAGAACAACCATGAAATGACTCTGGTTGTTGTTACTAAAGAGAACACACATGCAATGACACTGGTGGATCCATAGGTGGTCTCTGAAGAGAGCACACATGCAATGACACTGGTGGATCCATATGTGGTATGTGAATAGAACACACATGCAATGACTCTGGTTGTTGTTAGTGAAAAGAACACACAGGCAATGACACTGGTGGATCCATGGGTGGATTGTGAAAAGAACACACATTTCAATGACTCTGGTTGTTGTTACTAAAAAGAACACACATGCAATGACTCTAGTTGTTGTTAGTGAAAAGAACACACCTGCAATGACACTAGTGGATCGATAGGTGGGTTTTGAAAAGGGCACACATGCAATGACACCGGTGGATCCATATGTGGTATGTGAAAAGAACACACATGCAATGACTCTTGTTGTTGTTAGTAAAAAGAACACACATGCAATGACACTGGTGGATCCATAGGTGGATTTTGAAAAGAGCACAAATGTAATGACATTTGAATGGTACTGGTGGATCCATAGGCGGGTTGTGAAAAGAGATTTCCCCTCTCTCTCTCTCTGTCACAAATCTCACAAAACCCCATGAGATCCCAAACATGTGCTCACTCTAGGTGCTATGCCCTTATTGGCTGACACATATGTCATGCGGATTGTCTCCACCAACCATTGATACCATGTGATCCAACTGGCAGGATAACCCCTCCCTTCTCCACTTTTTTATGCATGGTCAATCCGTGCCACCTCTCTATCTGTGCCACCGATACTTTACGCCCATAAACAAGTGAAAATCCATCTATCTAACTGAAATAAAAAATAAATGATCATATTTCGAAGAAGCCATCGTCTTCATCTTCCGGTTCGTCCTCGTCTTCGTCAACGCCATGGTCCCTACCATCGCTGCCGTCGGTGCCCTCCTTTGACGACTCGACACCGCCCCTTCTTCGAATAAGCGCGCTATCTCCTCGTCGGAGTCCTCCTCCTCCTATTCGTAGTCCCACGGGTCCACGTCACTCTCCTCCGCTTTTGCCTCCAACTGATCGATGAACGCCTCCTCGTTGGCCGAGTCAGACTCGTCCAAATAGCTATCTCCTCTCTTCTTCCTGGTCTTCTTCTCGTTCCTCTTCTTGTCCGTACTCGCCGGTGCAACATGCGCCCCCATCCTGGCTGCTACTTTGCACTCGTCCGACGCTGCAGGTACCCCACGCTCCTCCTACGCGGCCGATACGAGCTTCGACGTCGCGGTTTCCTCGAGTGCCGATGTTGATGGATCCTGGAGCGGTCGGACATGATGTGCTGCCTCAGCAGGCGACTCGCGAGCGCGGACGATGCAGCGAAGAGCCGGGATGCAGGACAATCAGTGGATGGCTTGGACCTGCCATTGCCACGGCGAGGGGGCTTCGTGCTCGAGGTAGTTGCTCCGAATGGTCGATGGCGGGTACACAAAGTGGGGTGCCGATCTGATCAAGGACGAGGAGTGGTTTCGTGCGGCGTGTCCACGCATGCATTTGTCGATTATCAAAAAAAAGAACTAATATCTCGTGTACTGAACATAATTTGATCACAACAAAAGTGGCACAACGTATTCTAGACTCGTAAATATCCCGTGCGTGCCTGTCACATGGAGTTCAATTGAGTTGGACGTGCCCACGTGATCGTGCAGCAGTTGCGCGCGTCATTGCCCCATCAACACGTGACACACGCACGCGAGATGTGCACGCCGATTCCCGTGACGAGCACCCGGCTCGCACTCCCCTTATGACATACTGGATTTTGGGCGGCGCTGAAGACCATTAAAGTGTCCATCGCAATAAAGACAAGTCCCATCGATTCCCTACCCCTGCCTCCCTGGCTTCGTTGAGAAGGTAGACGATACACGGTGGTCTTGTATAATAGTACTAGTACTATTGGACCACGGCCTGTACTCTTACTCTTCTCCCACACTAATAATCACTATCTCCTTCCTCCTGCCGCCGCCACACTCACCCTGAAAGCCATGGCTCCACTGAGGAGGGGGAGAGGCCGGTCGACGATCCTCGCAGAGAAAAAGGAGAGAAATCACCGCGAGGCACTTCTTGCTCTACCAGCCGCTCAAGCCCACCCTCTCATCGAGGCGCAATCTCCCCTGACAATGGCGCCAAATGTTCTAGCAGGCAAGGGCTCCTCCCGGTACGGTCTCCTTATTCTACTTCTTCTCCATCTCCCTCTCCATCAAATTACAAAACCATAGGAATGGATTTCACTCAATTTGGAACCATAGATAATTAGTTCTAATTTTTTATTTGGTAAAAAGAAAAGAAATGTGAAAATATTGCAAAGCCAATTTAAGCCATAACTAAAATACATATTTTAATAGAACCAAAGTATTCTTAAAAATTATATAGTGCTAAATAGTTATTGAATAAAACTATAGAATTTGATTTGCACATGTTTGGAGCTCTAAGTCAAAAGATAAGAATTAATTGAGAATAGAATAATTAAAAAATACAGTATTAGCCATTTAAGCCAAAGTGAATAAATTTTATTAGTAATACTGAGATGGAAAGGAAATGTGTTCTATACTGTCCAAAAACATAATTTGCGTTTTACAAAAAAAATTAATTTTTTTGTTCAATCTGGATCACTAAATCAAAATTTATTGAAGAAAACAGAAAAAGGAAAAAAAACGAATAAAAAAATGACGACCACCCGGCTCGCACTCCCCTTATTATATACTAGATTTTGGGCGGCGCCGAAGACCATTAAAGTGTCCATCGCAATAAAGACAGGTCCCATCGATTCCCTACTCCTACCTCCCTGGCTTCTTTGAGAAGGTAGACTGTACACGGTGGTCTTGTATAATAGTACTAGTACTACTGGACCACGGTCTATACTCTTACTCTTCTCCCACACTAATAATCACTATCTCCTTCCTCCTACCACCGCTACACTCACCCTGCAAGCCATGGCTCCACTGAGGAGGGGGAGAGGCTGGTCGACGATCCTCGCGGAGAAAAGGGAGAGAAATCGCCGCGAGGCACTTCTTGCTCTACTAGTCGCTGAAGCCCACCCTCTCATCGAGACCCAATCTCCCCTGACAATGGCGCCGAATGTTCTAGCAGGCGAGGGCTCCTCCCGGTACGGTCTCCTTATTCTACTTCTTCGCCATCTCCCTCTCCATCATGATCTTAATCAACTTCTTCTTGTTTTTCTTCTTCTTCTGGCTCTTCCTCTTCTACGTATTACAGGTCGGCCATGGAGCCCGAATCCACCACGATGGAGGCGTTGCAGGACCCGTTCGGCCCCGTTCCATGTCTCAGCGAGGTAGCAAATCTCCACGCTGTTATTTCTCCGAGTTATGATGTAGATTTCTTAGATGTTGTCCGCCCCGCATTGGTTTTTCTTCTTCTTTTGCGAGTTGTATTAGTTTTCATGAATATGACTGGATCTCTAGGTCTTTCCTTAATACCGTTGTTCATAGATTCACTATGGATTTTTTGTGATTAGGATTAGTTTATCGTGGTCATGAATAGATCTCCAGGTCCATTTTTTAACACTGTGGCCAATAGATTCAACGGGGACTTTTTTTGATCTGTATTTGTATTCACCTGGGACCTGGAGTGTAATTGTAGAATTCCTATTTCAATTAACATGAACGATGCAGCGATCGAAGGCCGAGTACCGTGAGAAGGTGGCCACGATCAGTTCCAAGATTGCTAACCAACATGAGCTTGCACGCTCCCTCACCCAAGCTAATGAGAGCCTACGCAAGCAATTATCTGTGCAGAAGGAGATCTCGCTAGATTTTGCATGTGACATCGTTAGGCTGCAGAAAGTGCTCGACCGTAACTTGATCAGGAAAGAATAGGACATCAAGATAATCAACGAGCTCACGAAGGAGAAGAAGAATCTCGTGGAAAGGTGCATTCTCCTGCAGGACGAAGTCAACGAGGCACTCAGAGGACGTGTCGAGGAAACCAAGGCTACCATCCGAGCCTACCATGTCAGGAACCGTTGCCTAGATGCAGTCACGGAGATGAAGGTGGACATGAGCAGAGGGATCACCGTACTCGAGGGTGTTCGGAAAGAGAACGAGGAGCTAAGGGCATGTCTGGAGGCGTATCGGAACAATGCCCAAGTTTGATTCCCGTTAGCGGGGACACGAATACCAGTTCGTCCTCCTCTCCTTTTGTAATGTTTAGGATTCAGGGAGCAATGCCCATGTTTGCTTCCGATTATAGGGTGCAATAAGAATCCTAGGGCAACTCCTTATCTCTCTAGACATGTGTTGGTGTTCATGTTCATGAATGGACACCATGTTCTCTTTCCATTATGTATCTGGAAATGGGTTTCTGCATTATGAGTTTGTCACTCTCCCACTACTATTTGGTGATATTGGGAAAAACCCAAAGCACACTAAACTGCTGATAAATCTTATTTGTCTTCGAAATTGAAATTATGACAGTGCCACTAGTCGATTCATAAAATGTTGATTATTAGTCCTAGTTGCTTCTTCCTTGAAATTATGACAGTGCCACTAGTCGATTTAGTTAATTATGGAAACTAACCAGCTTGTCCTAGTGAACTAAACAAACCATACTATGTATTTTTGTTGCAGGGAAAGAGGCGAAAGATCGACTAGGACCTGGCGACCTGGCTAAATGACAAGATAGCAATCCAAAGGGAGAAGCAGAATTCCCAGAAACTAGCCTTTGACCAACTGTGCGCTGAAGTCGCGGTCCTTTTTGACAAGTGCCAGAAACTGAAGGTGTTAAACACCGACTGGGCAAAGCTACACAGTGAAGGTCGCGCCTCGGCTAGGAAGTAGACGGATATCATGAAAGGGATATTGGAGGAAAATCGTATGGCTACGGTCAAAATTCTCCAATCCATGACGGAGCGCTGGAACTTACAGCTGAAGCACGACATAGTACTGAAGGAGCTGGCCAATCTTAGGGAGGAAAACAAGCAGCTCCGGGCCAAGCTCGCTTGAACACAACATATGTCTATTTAGTAATGAACTGCCTGGTTTATCCTCTGAAGTGGTGATTTTGTAAGCATGAACTTAACTCTATGCACGATTTGTGTGTTCGTCTAAAATTAGTTTGCTCGAGGATTGAGTTTGGCTTAGTTCGGAAAGTACAACTGCAAGTCTTACAATTAACTAGTTTCAGGCATTGGCACAACATAAATTATTCATCTCGAATTTCCTTTATCCTCTATAGTCTGTCCTTGTTCACCCTCGCGTGCCTTCTTCAGTTCCTTCAACAGATCTGCAATGCAGTACTCTAGCTTCTTCTTGTCTTCCCTGAGCTGATCCCTCTCCTTTTCGGCATTATGAATCAGCAACCTGTGACTTTCCTGAAGCTTCTTTGCAGTTCCAACAACCAAGCTCCCATCGATCCCATCAGTTATCTCTGACTGCAAATTCTCGATTTCTTGTTCCAGCTCCTTATTTTGTACCGACAACTTGTAATTTTTTTCAGCTGCATCACTTACATCAGTAAATCTTCCCAACCTTTCCAACTCATACATCTCCCATAACTATGCCAAACATTTCTTAAGTGCATCTGGCCACTCAAGATCCACCCACTCTACTGCTTTACACACCGGGCCAACCTAAAAACACACACACTATAGTGTTATGAACATGCACGATACATTTTACTTCATGTCACAGTTGCACATAATGTAAACAAACCTAATTTGTACAGCCCAAAAACCTTCTCCCAGTGTTACTTCCTTTGAATGCAACATATCTCCTTAGTTTTAGCCCATGGTCACATGGCACTTCTCCATCGAAATCTAGGCCCTCCGATTCGGAGTCGTAGATCTTCCTTGGTACCTATAGGTAAATACAAAGCTGAAATCGAACATGATTGCATGCACATATGGAGCTCAGATCGAGAGATTTACCATTTCCTAACCCTAGCCCGAGAAAACCGAGGAACTCACATCATGGAATGAATACTCGATGTCGGAGAGAAGGCTGTCGCTTCTCGACTGGTTGTCCTCGCCGTTCAAGGACAGCATGGCGAATGCGTCGTCACTGGCGACGGCGACGGCGTCAGCATCGGAGAGAGAGAGAGAGAGAGAGAGAGAGAGAGAAACAGAGAGAGAGAGCAACCCCTTGTACCGCTACAACGATGACTAAATTGGCATGTTACAATAGTTTAATGGATACCATGCCCTTTCCCTGGATTACTGTCTCCTGCTTGATATGGATTCTCTTCACACATTCTCATTTCAAATATTAAACCTGCACTCCCTCCATCCCAATTTCATTGCCTAACGAAAACATACCAGTATATTACATCATCCAAAGAAACAGAATCATGTCAACTACAAGGTACTTATGCATCAGTTCTTCAGTCATGGTTTCACAAAACATTACATTATAATCTCCCAACAAACATAACCACAACATGGTTTCACAAAACATCACATTACAATCTCTCAACAAACGTAATCACAGAAACAAGTATATTACATCAACTCAAGAAACAAAATCATGTCGACTATAAGGTACTTACACATCACTTGTCCTGTCATGGTTTCGCAAAACATTACATTACAGTCTCTCAACAAACAAAATAACAGAAACAAGTACAGTACATTATCTCAAGAAACATAATCATGTCAACTACAATGTATTTATGCATCACTAGTCTAGTCATGGTTTCACAAAACATTACATTACAATGTCCCGAGAAACATAATAACAGAAACAAGTACGGTACGTCATCTTAAGAAACATAATCATGTCAACTACAATATACTTATGTCTTATTACAACAACGATGGTTTCAGTGAGTGACATGTCCGAAAATCTCAACAGCTCGCATAGCATTATATCGCAATCTCTCAACAAACATAGTCACAAAAGCACACTCTAAATGCAACAGCAGTAAATATTACAAATATAGGCAAGGGAACCCCGCGGTCCATATGACAAGCCCAGGATAGCAGCTCTCATTAGATCTCATCAATGTCGACCACCTCATTCTGTTCAGCCACTACAGGGGCATCTACATCCACTATAACCTGTTCAACAACATCAGAAATGGTACCAAGGAAGAACACCTTCCTGGTTCGCTTCTTTCGCTGCATAATCTGCATAAGATCTTCAGTATCCAAAACATCTATGAATTGCTGCTTCTTATGATGCCACCACCGGATTTTTGCCATCTACTTAGGGCCAATACTGATTTCCTTACCGATCGTCTCTCTCATTTCATCAAGAGTTATGTTTTTGGAATCGACAGTGATCTCCACAGTACATGACGAAACTGGCTTATTAACTCCCTCATCAAGTTTTGCCATGTATGAATCCACCTCTATGCGTATACTGAACTTATGTAGATCAGCATCTATTGGTCCGTATTCTCTAGGAGCAGAAGCTCTGGCAGCAAGATCTCCAGCATCTACATACATATCATCAATCATCACTTCAACTTTCACCTTACGATCAGCTGCACAACACTCCCAAACTATCTGAAGCTCATGGGAGTGCTCAATTTGCTGATAGGTATCATTCATGTTGCGCCACACCAATTTTGTCCTCTGTCTAGAACCCCAAGGAATTCTAGCGGCAAGCATATCTACCAGCTATGAAGCAGACACAACCTCTTTGCAATTCACAAGCAGATGCACATCTTGCCCGAACACAACCCTCTCGCAACCAAAATCAATCTTCGCAGTGTACTGCCGAACATGAACTGTGAACTCATATAGGTCACTTGTATCAAAGTTGTGCCTAATTTGATTAAAAAAGGGAACATTTCAGTTCATTCGATTCTATTATGCCGTAACTAATATACTTGCAAGATAAGGCACAGATAAGAAATTCACCTCTCGCTCTTCTCCCGGGTCTTTTTCTTCGAGATCTGAGTGCTGCATCCGCCCACCGAAGCCGAACAATCCGCCGCCGGCCTTTCTTTTCTCTTCAACCCGCTGCTCGTAGGTTCCTTGGGAGCAGAATCCTTGCTGGCATCCTCGCTAACCGGGGCTGAAGACCTTGCCGCTGCTACGCGTTGAGCCCCAGACTTGGGCCCCAATGGACACTTTTCAGTCGGTGACGTAGCTACAACCTTTGCCTTGCAAGACATGCTGGGCCACCGCCGTTGGATTCAGTGTCGGGGGAGGGAGAAAAAAGGTCCTCCCCCGCTGGCAGATTTAGGGTCGGGGAAGGGAAGAAAAGGGACCGCCATCGCCGCCGCAGCAAGATTCAGTGTCGAGAGTTAGGAAGTACAATAATGGATTTGCCCGTACGACACGTGTAGGGTGGCTAAGAAGAGTAACCGGCGAAGGAGGGGCACAACAGGAACTAGTGTAACAGAATATCTTGACTTAACGGGCGCGATTTGAAAATATTGGGTTTGGCCATCATTCACTCGAAAGACCCCTCTAAGCAATTGGTGCCCCAACTTTTCGAATCGCGGTGATAAAAATCAACTTGGGTACCGCGTTGCCTGGCTACCCCAACTTTCGGGCCGCAAAATGATATTCTCCTCTAGCAAGGCATGCTGACGGCCCAACAATGTAATTTGTTCGGCAATGTGAATAGATTCCTTCAAGACAGGCTGCAAGAAGAGAAACATTAGCACCAACCTAATTTGGACTGACATAGTCAAGGAAACTTAGATGCTCCTCCAAGGACTCCGAAGTTTGTTTCTTCATAGGCGTCCGGGCAACCATTTGGTGCCCCTAGTGTGGGGGAACTTGAAGGATTGGCATCGGAGGTGGCCGCCACCTGGGGAGAATGTGACCGCTCCGCTACATCCTTCTCTTTGGAGTCTGCGACTCCAGTCTCCTTCACGAAGTGGCAATCATCGGATGACGACGATGCAGGTTTGCTGCAACAAACATACAGAACAACTTCAGGGGAAAAAGATTTTGGGAAATAAGGTCAAATTAGTAGAAGTACAAACTTACCAGTCGAAGTCATCGAGGTCGAAAGAATCCTAAGACACCATGGTGGAGGAGCCACGATGCGTATAGGCACCGCGGGGATTGGCTCCTCTACCTCAGTCGAAGGATCATCCGACATCATTGGCGAAGAAGCATATGAGTCCTTGCTTTGGGAGCGCTTGTGAGTTTCGTTCTTGCTGGACTCAGGGGCTTCCTACTCTTCAGCGATGGGGACGGTGGAGTCCGACTCATCCTCCTCCTTCGCTTCGCGATGGATTACTCCCTTAGGCTGAGGAGGAAGAACAATAGCCACTTTCTAGTCCTGGCACAAGAGGCAGCATCAGTATAAAGGAAAACCTAGCAGGAAATTGAAAAACAAGAAGATATAACAAGAAAGCGATCTCAGGTGGAGGGTGACTCGCACAGAACAGAGGCACAACTAAGTCACTAGGAAGTTTCTCCTTGGGTATGTACTTGGTCAGCATCTAATGTGCCCTAGCCTATAGCGGTGATGTGGGTGATGCGGGTGACGTCTTCAACACCGGTCCAGCAGCACATCGGATGCGCCCTAGCCTAAAGCGGCTGCACTCGATGATGCATCCAGGTGCGAACGAGGTCTGCACCACCCACTTCCTTCGCTCGGATGAGTTGGAGGTCGCAGACACACTTATACAAAACCTCAGTTTCTTTGGCTTCGTCGGGCATCACCGTGTTCTTCCACGACCTCCTCCTTTTGTACTCCGCCTTTGAATCAAAAGGTGCGAGTCTGAAATGCTCGTCGTCAGCCTTCTGGTCGTAGATGTAGAACCATTTCTCCCTCCATCCTTGGATGGATGCATTAAGCTTGATTGAGAAATATTGGACATTGGGGTCTACATGGATCCCGCAGCCTCCTATATCATAGACTACTAACCCAGAGCCCGACTGCCGTTTCAATTTGAAGAGATTTTTGAAAAGACCAAAGTGTGGATCGATTCCGAGCCAGCACTCACAAAATGTGATGTAGCAAGCAATGTGGATAATGGAATTGGGGGTTAGCTGATGGAGCTGGAGCCCGTAGAAGCAGAGTAACCCTCGCACAAACTGGTGGAGGGGGAGAGAGAGAGGCCATGAATGACAAATGCGAGAGACATCACCTGAAATCCGGCAGGGGAACTGGGGATTACCTCGTTGCCGGGCATCTGGCAATCAGTTTCGGTAGCTGGGAGACTGCCATCCTAGCGCCAATTGAAGAGGTATGTCTCCTTTATGACGGACCGCCGCCACGATCCATTTGTGACGCGCATGCCCGCACCTTTCTTCTTGGCAGCTACAGCAGCAATACCAGAGCTCGTAGTGGCGGCTCCCTTCTTCTTGGCCACAACGGTGGCAGCCGCAGATCCAGCAGCAGAGGTGCCCTTCTTCTTCCCCATCTTACGCTTGAGGTGGGAGCACATAAAGTAGTTCAGGAAGGTTTTGAGGCCGTCCAACGCAGCAATGGAGGTCCGAGCAATGGAATAGCAGAGAGCAACAATGGAGGCAGAGCGTGAGGGAGAAGATGAATTTTAGGGAAGAATTACCGCACGAAGATCCCTACTTAACCTTAGCACAGATGCAATCTAATGGCCAAAACCTGAGCAACTAGACGCGTGATGCAAATCAGGGTGGACGCGTGGCGATGCAAATGGTGAACCGTCGCCCCACTTTTCCCATTATGCGCGAGAATCAAGGAGACGTACTTAACACTGAAGATTACGCACGCCTGGTCAAATCCAAGTCAGAAATGAGGCCCCACATTCGTCACGTCCCATCAAAAATGCTCATGCGGGCAAACAAGGTCATCTCATCGTCAGCACTGACGTCATCCACTCTCCAGCAGGACCATCTTTCGACTAATATAGTCCTCACTTGACTCTTCGACTCGACCAAGCACTTGGGGGATACTCCTAACAGGAGTGCTGGCTGCGCACCCGAAAACTACATGGACATAGAAACATTTCAACATGCTAATTGTACTTTAACCCCTCACTTGAATCAACGATTCGATTCTGGACTCGGGGTTACTCCCATAGGGAGCGCTGGAAGCATATTCGGCTGAAACAAGCAAAAGACGACAGCAGTCCAAAACATTCATAGTCCCCACTCGAGTCTACGACTCGAATACGCACTCGGGGGCTACTCCCATAGGGAGCGCTGGCCGCGCACCCTATGATTTTCTTACTAAATGTGTGTTGACTACTTCCGCACTCGGGAGCATTGGTGACTCTACCTCATATTTTCGCTGCAAGGAGACTGTGTCTCCTATGCCACCCGAATCATCTCCGCGATGACAAAATTCGGATGCCACGATCACAGCGAGAAGATAAGACCTGAAAAAGGCCTGTTAACGCACCTGTTGTGCTCTACCAGGAATAGTCCGTGCCTGCAGGTACGATGAAATAATCCTTGACGGACGTGTCGAGTGCTCACACTTATATACTGAAATTCAATTCTATAAGACCTCCACGGCATGAGTTGAATTACGCCAGCACTTTTCCGAATTCGAGTCCGGGGACTCGAGTTTGAGTAGATTGCGTTGTTTTGCCCTAAGGTAGTTAACTGATCCTGATACATCAGATGAATCAGGCACGTATATTGACAATCCTTATGACATAAACTAAAGCACCCGAAAACATATTTGGCTATGCACTCGAAGGCTTCGTAATCTCCACTCGAATCTTGGATTCGACCAGACACTCGGAGGCTACTAACATGGGCATACCCTACAGGTACTCATGATCAGCGTATATGGTCCAGCCTATAAGAAGCCCACAACATTGCTAAGGCCCAGTCAAGATTCGGGTGACGTGGGAGACTTCGACTCTCTTGCAGAACACGACAAAACACAAGATAGAAGGTTAAAGGGGAAACCCTAATATGTAACCGACTCGGCGTGCTATCCGCAGACCTAGTTATGGATCTAAAATATAGCTATGTATATCCACATTTAAATTCGATATTATTCATAATTTTCATGAAATATCTCTCTAAATCCTGCCAATAGTGCCTAATATTCAAAGGGGTATGCAATCCTTTCTTTCTATTTTTCCTACATAGATAATGACGTTTTATGATAGGAATCAATACATTAAAGTTAAAGATACGAGATTTCTAACAACCAGAAGAAATCAAGAGTCGTGGATCCGAGGCAGGCGCTTTAATGACCAACTATACGACAAGAATAAAATTCTAGCCGTATAGTTCCGGTCGTATAGTTGCCATCGATGCTGCTAGGTCAAACCGAACAACTTTCGTGAAGGGACCCCTATATAAAAAGGCCTCGGGCGACAAGAAATAGGCGCTCGCAGAAACCATCAGCCACCCCCCAGATCTCCATCCACAACACCGATGACCCGCCGGAGGAATAGACTTAGATCTAATCTGTCCACCACGATAGCCATATTCCACCACTTGTAATAGTAGATCTCTTCTTCGATTGGCGACATTGTAAGATTATTTCCTATCAATCTCATGATTTTTACTACAATGTTTACGATCTTTCATCTCATCTCTATGTGTGAGTAATTCTCCTTGGGCTAAGAGCTTCAGCTTAGCCATGTAGCTTTTTGTGCATGTTATTTATCATAGATAGGATCATGTATTAGTTTGTATGACATGATGATTATTGTATCCCTCTTTCCTCAATCTAAGGACTTGCTAGGTACCTGACCCCAAGGATTGAGCCAGGTATAGGCAGTATGAGTAATGACTAATCTGCAGGATGGGAACCCTAGTGACAGAAAGGGCAGTATGGCTGTATGTGAGGGATTTACTTTGGATTAACGGCGACATCACTATGAATATCATTAGTTCTCTTTCTTCTATGGATGAGACTAGTAGGTTATTTCTATAAGTGGTTTCATAGGCAATATCAATTATGGATGCACTGTCCACATATAAATTATCTTGCTCTAACAATTACATGCATACTTTATTTCTATCTTTTATTCCCATCAGATGTTTTGCACAGCTATAGGTGAAACGTAACGCCCTAGGCCCACTCTCTCCATCATCGATAACAACAAAAAGACGCAAACTCTTGGTCCTGTAAAAACACAAAAGGAATTCTAAAACTCTCGAAGGTCCGTTAAAGTAACTTCACTACGCCTCTGCTTCCCGAGGATTCGATAAACCTAGGTCTACTAGGGAAAAATAGCTATACTATATCCGTAATCCGGATCGAAGGTATTAACCCTTTTTCTGGCGCCGTCGCCGGGGAAGCGATAGCTACCCTGGTGAGGTTAGTAGGAACCTTGCTAGATTTTATTCTTGTTTTTAATTTTTAGTTTGCTTTTAGTCTTTATTTGAAAAACCAAAAAAATAGTTAGTCTTTAAATTCTTGTTTTAATTATTATCATAAGTTTCTGTTTAAGAAAACCCAAAAACATAGGAAATATGGCTAAAAAGAAGCTTGGGGAATTTGCCACTCCCAATAATGATTATTTGCATACTCCTATTACTCAGGCAGCAATTGCTGCTGATGACTATGAAATTAAGCCCCACTACTTAAGTTTGGTTCAACATAATCAATTTGGAGGCTCTACTATTGAGGATGCAGGTATGCACTTGAATACTTTCACTGAAATAAGTGATATGATGCGCATAAAAGATGTCGACCCCGATGTGGTCAAATTTGCGTTTATTTCCTTTCTCTCTTAGAGGAAGAGCAAAAGAATGGTTGCTAGTTTTTCCTAAAAATACTATTACATCATGGGTGGGATGTACTTCTTTATTTTTGACTAAATTTTTCCCACCTGCAAAGACTATGGAACTAAGATCTAATATTACTGGTTTTAGACAGGAGGAGCGTGAGCCACTAGTATTTTTTTGCTTGGAAGAAAAATTATAATCCTAATGGGATGGAAGATTGGTCTTAATCCTCCATTTATTTTAAATGGAGGAAAAAAAATTGCATGGAAGAATTTTTTTCCCACCTGCAAAAACTCGGGTATAATCCTAGAGCTTGCATGGGAGAGGATGAAAGAATGCTTAAGAAACTATCCCAGCCATGGGATGGAAGATTGGTTAATCCTCCATTTATTTTAAAATGCTCTTAATCCTGTGCCTAAGTCTATGCTTTATACTGCAGCTAGAGGAACATTTATGGATAAACATATTACCAAAGCAAAGCAGCTGCTAGACAATATGCAAGACAACCATGTCCAATGGCATGTGGAAAGATCAAACACAAAGAAGGTCAACTCCGTCTCACCACAGGAAAATGAAGAACTCAATGCTAAGTTGGATGAGCTCATATTAGCCATAAAAGGTAAGGAAACTTAGGTAAGAGCTATTCCAGAAACTAATATTGAAGAAATAGACTTCGTAGCTCGTAATGATTGTAACCCTGCTTGGAAGAAAAATTATAATCCTAATTTTCAGAAACATTATTCTAATCCTGCAGGTAACTCTAATAATAATATGGGAACTAGTAATGGTAGTCTCCAAGAAACACTTAAGTCTTTTATAGACTCACAGAACGAACAAAACAATATTATTGTTAAATTAACGGAGAATCATGATGCTATGCTTGGTAAATTATCTAACCAAGCTCTAAGTTTGAGGAATGATTTGCTGGCCCTCCAATAAAGGACAAGGATTATTGAGGCACAACTAGGCAAGATAACCGAGAGTCAAACTCTCATTCTAGCTAAATTTGCAGGTAAAGCTAAGGCCAATCATGTTGAAGAACTCAAAATGATGAGGATCCAAAGAAAGGAGCTTGAAGAGCTTGATTATAGTAATGCCCCTTCACCAAGCTACACCATCAAAGACCTCGTAAATAAGATCAACGTCAAAATTCCGGTAAGTGAAGGTAACGATGAAGCCATATATCAACACTTTGTTGATCAAGTAGCGATTAAGGTATGCGAGCTTGAATAGGAATACAAGGAAATTGCTAAAAAATTACCTATTAAACTAGATGATATATTTGAGCCCACGATTAAAATTAAGATTGGGACCAATGGGATAGCTGCACTTTGTGATTTAGTTGCCAGCGTATCAACAATCCCAAAGAGTCTTTTTAATAAGTTAAATCTTGGCTCTTTCAAAATCACTGAACTAAAACTACATCTTGCAGATTCTACCTATAAACAAGCTGTAGGAATTAAGAAGAATACTTTAGTTTACATTAAAGGATGTCCTACTCTAATTGACTTTGTTATTGTTGACATTCATGAATATGCTATTGCTCCTATCATACTAGGTCGTCCTTTCTTAAGAAATATAAAGGCTTTAATTAATCTCCATGAAGGGAACGTGAAGCTGCAATTGCCTTTGCATGATCCTTTTGTTATCCATTTCCCCAGAAAAAGAAAGACAAATATGACGAGAAGGAGGCCATCACTTTGAAGGCCAACTACTTTGGAGTGGGTGTTCCACTCATCTGGCCCAAGTGAGTAACATCAAGGTCAAGCTATTGACCATAAAAGAGCGCTCCATGGGAGGCAACCCATGTGAAATAAAGGTTTGAGTTAAGTTTTAAGTTTTAGTTTAAGATTATGTTTAATAAAGAGTGCTAGAAAACTCCATTTGTGGAGAAGAAGTTCGGTAGTACTTAAAATTATGCTTTATACATGCTGTTCTTGATCAATAGTTTTAACTATCAACTTTTTGTCAAAAAACAAGGTATTTCGCTAAGTTTCAGTATAAGAAGTAATTCATAAAGAAATGGATTTATTTTTATGAGCATAGAGAGTTTAACGACCAACTATATGGCGGGAATAAATATTCCGGCCATATAGTTCTGGTCGTGTAGATATTTGAGCCATCGACAATTTTTTCTTTCATAAGTATTGACAGTTTAGCGACCAACTATACGGCGGGAATAAAAATTCTGGCTTATAGCTCCGTTCGTATAGATACCGGTGCTTTCGTATGAATTTTTTTCCATGTACTGAAGTTTTAACGACCAACTATACGGCAAGAATAAAAAATTCTGGCCGTATAGCTCCAGTCATATAGATATCGATGCCTTTGTACAATTTCTTTCCCAGGTAGACGTTTGATGACCAACTATACGGCAATAACATATTGTTCTGGCCCTATAGTTCTGGCCGTATAGCTGCACCGCCAAGAGGAAACCCTAAATAATTGACAGTAGGCCAACTATACGGCAGGAACGCATTGTTCCAGCCGTATAGTTGCGCCCCTATAGTTGTGTCCGACCATAAAAATCGCACAGGAAGGTACCTCCAACTCCAAAACTTCAATCCTTTTTATTTCTTCTACCTCCAAACTCTCTCAAAACCTCAAGAGATCTTCACCTCTACTCAATTTCGTACGATTTCCTCGCACATAAGTGATCTACGGTATGTTTCTCTAACGATCCTCCAATTACTTTTTGCAAATTGATTTTTGATTTATTGTCATTATCAATCTAGGGTAAGACCTACTATGAACTAATTGCCATGATTCTCTTGCCTAGATTAATATTTAGAGAGGATTCTTTAGTGTGCTATGATGAGGAATATGTTATACTTATTATTGTTGGATCAAAAAGTTTTAATTTTGTCTTCCTTTATTGTTTTAGATGATGAACATAAGGAGACAAATTTGTGCTCGTGTCGCTGCCAGCGCTTCTCGGGCTGTCACTCAAGAACGCATGGGGATACGGTTCAAGAATGAGCTCCAACACGAACGCTTCAACAAGATTAAGAACTGCGAAGTGAAGGCCACCAAGTGGGCTTGCCCCATTATATTGAACCAACTCGGTATTTCTGATGACTTCAATTTACCTTACAATAGAGCTGGCCTACAAAACTTTGTGTACAATGATGTGCCTACTTATCGTTGGTTAACCATTGAATTCCTAAGTTCGTTTCAAAGCACTGTTAAACCATGGCAAGGAGAGGACACGATTTCTTTCCGACTTATGAACAACAACTACACTTTAACACTAGATGAATGGTGTGTATGTTTTAATTTCCCAAACAATGATGTTAATGCTTTACGTGCATCCTTTACTACCTTAAATCCTTCCCCGTAACAATATTATAATGGAATAAGTTTCACTACTAGAGTAAGCAAGGGGAAGAATATTCAACATCCTGCAATTCACTATTTGTTCTATGTTATTCCTAACACCTTGCAGGCACGTAATGAGTTCACAAGACTCAATGAGGAGGACATGTTAGTCCTCGCAAAGGCTGCTTACATCAACTGCAACTTGTCACTCAACTTGGGTGCAATCCTTGTGCGCTACTTGGAGCACCAATCCTCCCAAATCCAAGGACCAATCACAGGTAGAGGCGTCATCACCATGCTCGCCAATGCCCTAGGCATCGACCTAGGTGAGTTGCAACCTGTGCTAGGTGACCGACGTGTTGGTTTTTCTACTTTGAACGCTTGTGGAATGCTTACTAGGAGAGGTGGTATTTATTACCTGCATATTGCTAGAGCTGGGCGTATCTACCCTGCTCCTATGCGTAATGGTCTTTTCTCTATCGAGGAAGGACATTTTCTATATGACTTGTAGGTTGAGCAACACCAACCCGAGGAGGAGATTTCGGATGAGGATGAGGACCAAGAAGAAGAGCAAGAAGTTCCTCATCAAGAGGAGCAACCATCAACCCGGTTCGCTACATACCAAGACTTCCAAGAACTTGGAGGAACTGTTGAGAGGATGCATAGCCTCTCTCTGAACCTCCGAGAATCAACTAGTAACCTCTCAACTCAATTCACAAACTAGAGTTCTGAATTTTTCCCACCACCACAATGATTTGAAGGGCTTGCAGAAGCCTAAGATTGGGGAAGTTTCCTCATGCATCTATATTTGGAGTTAATTTGCTTTAATTTATTTCGAGGTTGTGATTTTAATTTGAGTTTATAATCTCTCATGTTGGTTTCCCCAACACTTTATCTTTAGTTATTTCTATTTGCTTTTGAGATTTTCTAGCCGAGCTTTGCCGCCCATTTTCTATTTTTTAAATTCCCTCTCTTAAAAATAACAAAAACATTTCTCCATTTTTCTTTATTTACCCTCTTCCTTTTTTTCCGCCTCGAGGTTCTCATGTATTTGTAGGAGATTGATCGACTTCAAGTTTCCAAGAAACAAATAAAAAGGAAGAGAGAAGTGGAACCAAACATGAGAGGTATGCCTTATGACTCTCCACTTTTGAAGGTTGAGAAACCCATGCTAGTTAGTAGTAAATGTTGAAATATTATATTGGTGGAGTGAGTCTTTGTATTGTAGTAAGATTTTATTTTGCATGGATATTTAGTTGGGTATGTTTTGTTTCAGCTCTCGTAATTAACCAAGTCTTGCCTAAAAATTGCTAAATAATTGTAATAAGAAAAAATATCATAATTGAAGGCTTTGGTGTTGTAGTGTTTAGTCTTGATGGCTGATTTCTAGAGACACTCAACACCACTGAAAATGTTGATTGACTTGATAACTCTCTTTAAAAGGATTTGTTCGATTGAACTAATGTTTAGTGGTTTTTGTGAGCATGCCAAAGTTTGACTTGTTAATCATAAGAATGATATTGCTTTACGCGTGTCAAACTTCATAGGATTCCAACAACTCCGCTGGACTACGAGCAATTTTCATGGAGAAAACTTCTAGATTTTGGCTATGAGTTGATTAAATACATGTAGTAGCAATGCTATGGTGGGAAAGATTCTTGGCACTCTCGGCTAGCTATGTTCATAATGGAATCACTCTTCTGGCTATTATGAGTAATCATTATGCAAAAGGAACAAAAACCTTAGTGATGCCACGAGTGTCCATCACAGACCGATAAACTAAAACAATTTTTTTTGGCATGCTCTCAATTACTCAAAAACTGAAATTCTTGAAGGACAATGAATAGAAAAGTAGTGTTTGAAAAGTCTTGATTTATTGATGTGGGAGAATTGAGATACTCTACTGTATATGATTTTCATGACAACTCTCACACTCTCAATTTATTCTCAATTTATATGATTATACTTTATTGTTCAAAGGCAATCCTACGAGTTGATTACATGACATGGAATAAAGTTTACTCATTTGAACCATTCACGTTAACAATAATTGTGCTGCGCTATAAGGATGCATAAAACCGGTATGATATGCTTGCCATTACTCTATTTATGCTGAAGTTTTTCAGATTTATGAAGTGGAGGAAACATGAGACTATCAATCATGAGTAAGATCATCATCTCGTTATTTCAGTTTAAATGTTGAGTTCCTTTTTTATTTTGGTTTTCTTGATCGGGGACGATCAAGTTTAAGCTTAGGGAGGTTGATGGTTCTAAAATATAGCCATCTACGTCCATATTTAAACTGGATATTATTCATAATTTTGATGAAATATCTCTATAAACCCTGCCACTAATGCCTAATATTCAAAGGGGTATGCAATCCTTTCTTTCTATTTTTTCCTACGCATATAAATACGTTTTATGATGGGTATCACTACATTAAAGTCAAAGATACGAGATTTCCAACAACCAGAAGAAACCAACAGTCGTGGATCGGAGGCAGACGCTTTAACGACCAACTATACAACCAGAATAAAATTCTGGCCATATAGTTCCAGCCGTATAGTTGCCATCGATGCCGCTAGGTCAAACCGAACAACTTTCATGAAGGGACCCCTATATAAAGAGGCCTCGGGCGACATGAAACAGGAGCTCGCAGAAATCATCAGCCACCCCTAGATCTCCATCCACAACACCGACAAGCCGCCAGAGGAATAGTCCTAGATCTTATCTCTCCACCACCATAGCCATATTCCACCACTTGTAATAGTAGATGTCTTCTTCGATTGTCGACATTGTAATACTATTTGCTATCAATCTCATGATTTCTACTACAATGTTTATGATCTTTGATCTCATGTCTATGTGTGAGTAATTCTCCTTGGGCTAAGGGTTTCGGCCTAGCCATGTAGCTTTTTGTGCAAGTTATTTATCATAGATGGGATCATGTATTAGTTTGTATGACATGATGATTATTGTATCCTCTCTTGCCTCAATCTAAGGACTTGTCAGGTACCCAAGACCCCGAGGATTGAGCCAGGTATAGGGAGTATGAGTAATGACTAATTTGCAGGATGGGAACCCTAGTGACAGAAAGGGTAGTACGGCTGTATGTGAGGGATTTACTTGGGATTAACGATGACATCACTATGCATATCATTAGTTCTCTTTCTTCTATGGATGAGACTAGTAGGTTATTGCTATAAGAGGTTGCGGAGGCAATAGAAATTATGGATGCACTGCCAACATATAATTTATCTTGATCTAACAATTACAGGCATACCCTATTTCTATCTTTTATTCCCATCAGATGTCTTGCACAGCTACATGTGAAACCGAATGCCCTAGGCCCTCTCTCTCCATCATCGACAACAATAAAAAGACACAAACTCTTGGTCCGATAAAAACAAAAAAGTAATTCTAAAACTCTCGAAGGTTCGTTAAAGTAACTTCACTACGCTTATGCTTCCCGAGGATTCGATAAATCTAGGTCTACTAGGGAAAAGGAGCTATACTACATTCGTAATCCAGATCGAAGGTATCACCTAGCCTATCTATATAAAGGCTAGGAGGGGGCAGCGAGGAGGATATCCACAACCCTAGTTTCCACACCATCGCCAGATTGCATCTACGCACCCCTGTAACTTTCGACTCCTCGATAATTCCAAGAGAAGACAAGCAGGAGTAGAATCCTCCACGAGGCCTGAACCTGGGTAAACCTCATGTCACATGTGTGCTTGTTTTCTAGCCGATCGATGCCTCGAGTGCTCCCCACTTCCTCAAATTTAAGCCCATCAATGATGGGCATTGATGAGTTAACCGCTCATCACTTCATGTTTATGATAAATGTTTACATCCCATGCTATAATTGTATTATTAGGAAACACTAATACTTGTGTGTTTTGTAAACATAAAAGAGTCCCTAGTAAGTCTATTGTTGAACTATCTTGTTGATTTATAGATGATCATGGTTTACTGATATAGACATTGGACGTTTTTCATAACAAGATCATATCATTAGGAGAATGATGTGATGGACATACACCCATTGTAAGCATATCATAAGATCAAGTCATTAATTCGTTTTGCTACAAGATTTCAAATACATAGTAACCTAATCCTTCGACAATGAGATTGTGTTAATCACCATCACCAGATGAATGATTTGATGACATCAAATGCCACTTCATAACTGGGTGGTTATAAAGGTAGCATTGGGTATTCTGAAAGTATGTCTTGAAGCATATGGATCAAGAATGGGATTTCTCCACCATATGACGGATATATATGCTATGGGCCCTCTCAGTGGAATGTCATCCATTTATCTTGCAAGCACGTGACTAGGTCACAAGGGATGTCATGCCACAGTACGAGTAAAGAGTACTTATCGGTAACGAGGTAGAACTAGGTATGGAGATACCGATGATCGAACCTCGGATAAGTAGAGTATCACGTGACAAAGGGAATCGGTGTTGTATGCTAATGGTTCTTTTGATCATGAAGTCATCGTTGAATATGTGGGAGGCATTATGGATCTCCAGGTCCCGCTATTGGTTATTGATCGGAGAATTGTCTCGGTCATGTCTGCGTCGTTCGCGAACCGTACGATGACACACTTAAGGTTCGAAGTTGTTTAAGTAGATATGGAATATGAGTTGGAGACCGAATGTTGTTCGGAGTCTCGGATTGGATCTAGTACATCACGAGGAGATCCGAAATTGTCTGGAGAATAAGATCCATATAATGGAGATCACTTTCTAGGTTTTGGAAAAGTTCCGGAGTAATCATATGAAGCTTCTAGAAGGTTTTGAAAGGCTCCGGAAGGTTCTAAGGAGATTACTTGAAAACCAAGAAAGAAAGGGGCAAGACTTGGGGGGGGGGAGAAAACTCCCCCTCCCCTTGTGGGCCGTCCCTAGGAGGGCAAAGGGGGAAAAATCTTGGCCGCCCCCTCTATATAAGGAGGGGAGGCGCCACCGCTCCCCCTTGCCCCTTGCCCCTTCCACCCAAAACCCTAGCCGCCACTCTCCTCCTCCTTGCTCCTGCTCCGGCTTAGGCGAAGCCCTGCAGGATTTCTCCTCCACCACCACCACCACGCCGTCGTGCTGCTGGGATTCCGTGGAGATCTACTACCTCTGCTGCCCACTGGAACAAGGAGAGGATCATCTACATCGACTCCGTATATGTGACCGAGTGCGGAAGCGCTGTCGGAACACAGCACTGGAAGGATCGTCTACTCGATCTTGAGATCAACAAGTGATATTATACATCAACCACGAGATCCGATATCGCTCCAGGCTTTGGATATACAAGGGTTAGTACAGATCTATCTCGTTGCACTTATCTCATAAATTAGATCTTGGATTTTCCATAGATTAGATCTTTGTTTTGTTTGTTCTTGCGGTAGTATTTTTTTGTTTTCCATGCTACGAGCCCTACATGAAACTATCCACCGCCACCACAATGAGCAACAAAAGAGCTTGCAAAAGCCTGAGCTTGTGGATGAGTTCCCCCAACAGATTTATTTGTGTAATAACGAGGTAGTACTCTAGCTCCTTGAGAGCTTTGAAACACTTGTGTTGGCTTGTTCCAACACTTTGCTTTTTTTCCTTTACTTTTTAAGTTTGCTTTCATTTTTAGTTTGCTTTTGTTTTTCATTTGTTTTTCTTTTCTTAAAACCCTTTCTTGGTCGCAAGTTCTTTTCTATTCTTTAATCCCTATTCCCGAAAATACAAAAAGATTTTTCCGTTCCTCCTTTTTCATAAATGTGGATTCACACTTTTCCTCTTTGCTTTAATATTATTATGAGAATAATCGTGTTTAAGTTTTGAAGGAACACATCCCTATAAGGAAGAGGACCATGGAGTCACTTATGAGAGGTGTGTCCTATGTCTCCCGCTTTTGAAGTTTGAGTTGTTTATCTTAGTTTGTTGATTTGCTAAGATGCCATGCTTGTGGGAGTAATTTAATATGGTTAGAGTAAAGCTTTTTATTAGTATGATGATTAGTTGTTGAAACTCTTGCTCTAGTTCTTTTAGCTATCTGAGTCTTGCTGTGGGGCAGGAAGAGTTGAGAAGGGCGGGAATGATGCACCAACCTCACTATTAGGGCTGGTCCGCATTGTTTTCAACTCCATCTTCCCCCTCCCCCCCCCATGGATTGGGTTCAGCCGACGAATGCCGGATAACAAAAGAGGTCACGTCGGTGCCAAATGTTTTTTGGAGGGGGATGGCTGGGCGTGATTTTAGGTGCCGGCAGCCCCCATAGCCCTTTAGAGGGCCTTTAGGGACCCCGAGTGGAGATGTTGTAAGTACCATGCAGCCTCGAGGGTCGATGCCGGACCAGGCTCATGTGGCGGCCCATGATGTGATCCTAGGTACAAGTAGCGGTAGGATAATGACCTAACATCCCTCCTTCAACTCGGCTTGACCCCAAGCCGCCACAGCTGAGAACCTGCCTGGATCGCATTACCGATTAAGTCTATTGGGCTGGTCGCATGTAGCTGCACCTCTAGGGTCCCATGGCGCTCGAAGCTCTTTGTGTCGACCAAAAGCTGGCATACGCCTCCCTTCTTGGAATGACCTTTGGTGGTCGCATGAATAAAACCACTGATGGCATGTAGAACCAGACGGATCCCATGGCCCTTTTGTGGGATGCACTAGAACTCTGTGTTGCTTCCTTGTGACTATGCCATTTTCATCAGCACCTTGAGTTTATAGTGTAGTTGCGTGCAAACAATGTAACATGACACACCCATGATATACCCAGGAATGACCATGGGGTCAACAAGGATTTTCTAAAGTTAACTTGATGTGAAGTAGTGTTGACATCATCATGACATCAGTGTGATGTTAGCCACATACTGTACAGAAAAACTGAAATATTTTTAAAACTTATGAAACATTTTTACTGTTCATAGACTATTTCAATGTTTCTTTTTTGAAACTTTTAAAATTTAGGAAACATTTTTATACTGTTCACAGCCCGTTTCAATAACGTGTTTCAATATTTTAATAATGTTTTAGTTGTTTCAATTAGTGATATCAGCATGACGTCATCTATGTGCAGGCTGGAAAAAAACTAGACAAATGTACCAATCCAAAAAAAGGGTAAATTGACTACTTCACATGAAGTTAACTTTAGAAATGCTTTTCCCTGTGGAGGGCAAATAATTTGCTAGCCTCCATACATAACTGCAGTTTCTTAGTGCCTTACGGTATTTTGGAAGATTGCATCAATGGTCTGCTAGTGCTCTCGTATAAGGTGTGAAGTCCATTTTTTATCCTATATGTACCCATATCGATGTATTGTTTCAATGTCTCTAGCTTCTTGCTCTCCCAGAACGATTCTTCACTTGCACTAGCAAAACTTGAATGGTACAGGATCATATAAGCAGGATATGCCCCTCTTTCCTCAACTTCTGTGTGAATTCTGATCAGAATATATAACCAGGGCGGCTTTGACTGTAGCCACACGGAAAAGTACTCCCCATGTTGTGTAATATGATGATAGATTTCAGCTTCGTCCGACTATAGCATTATATGTTGTACATGTCCATCTCCACGCCCTAACACTTGCTTCTCTTTCCCGAGTGCCCACAATAAACTGCAGTTATCACTTCTCTCATGATAGCAAAAACAAAACGCGATACAAATTCAGCAATACAAACCTATATGTCTATTAAATGTCAGTTTCAATTTTTTTACTAAAGTTGGGACCAATAGAATTACTGATGTAGCTCAAAAAGTAATCAGACAAACTCAAACAGCCTTTATGCCAGGTAGACATATTCTCGAAGGAGTGCTTATTCTACATGAAACTATCCATGAAGTGTATAGGAAGAAAATGGATGGAGTTGTACTAAAAATTGATTTTTAAGAGGTATATGATAAATTGCAATGGAATTTTTTACAACAAGTGATGAGAAAGAAAGCTTTTGACCCTTTGTGGTGTCAATGGATAAACCAGTTTGTTAGTCGAGCAAGTGTAGGGATCAAGATCAATGACGACATTGGTCATTATTTTCAAACACAAAAAGGTCTTAGGCAAGGAGATCCTTTGTCCCCAATTCTATTTAATTTGGTAGCTGATATGTTGGCCATCTTAATTGCTAGAGCAAAAGAAGATGCGCTAGTAAACGAGATGATAACTCATTTAGTTGATGGGGGAGTATCGATATTATAATATGCAGATGATACAATCATCTTTATGGAACATGATCTAGAGAAGGCTTTCAATATGTAGCTTATCCTTTGTATCTTAGAAAATTTGTTAGGACTCAAAATAAATTAGTGAGCTCTTTTACTTCGGCAAAGCCAATGATTTGGTAGATCAATATAGGATCTTGATCGGTTGTCAATTAGGATCATTCCTATTTAGATATTTGGATATACCTATTCATTTCTGTAAGCTTAAAAATGGGAATGGAAACCGGTGGAAGATCGTTTTGAGCGAAAATTAGCAAGTTGGTTAGGCAAGTTGTTATCATATGGTGATCGTCTAATTCTAATGACTGCAGTTTTAACAAGCCTCCCAATGTTCATGCTTTCTTTCTTCGAAATACCTAAAGGGGTTCAGAAAAGATTAGATTTCTTTAGATCATGGTTCTTCTGGCAAAGTTATGGTCACAAACGTAAGTTCAAACTTACTAAGTGGAATATTATATGCGGGCCAAAGGATCAGGGAGGGCTAGGTGTTGATGTTTTCGAAATTAAGAATAAATGTCTTTTGAGCAAGTGGCTCTATAAGGTTTTAAATTAAACTGGTGTATGGCAAGAGCTAATACAAAATGAATATTTACAATCTAAAACCTTATCACAAGTAAAATCTAAACCAATGGATTCGCCTTTTTGGAAGGGTCTTATGAAGATCATGGATGAGTTCTTTGATAGAGGCGCTTTCAAAGTTGGAAATGGAAAGGCTACCCGTTTTGGGGAAGATGCATGGTTAGGGGATTCTTCTTTAGCGGCTCGACACCCCTCTCTTTATAACATCGCGCAAAGGAAACAAGTCCTAGTTGCAGATGTTATGGCTCATAATCCTCTCAACATTAATTTTCGAAGATCCTTGACGGGCAACAACTGGTCAAGATGGCTACACTTGGTGCACCGTCTAATAGATGTGAAAATTTTAAATCAGCCTGATGTGTTTGTTTGGAGATTAGCTAGATCAGGTACTTTCACGGTGAGGTCGTTATATTTAGATCTTATGTATGACCACACACCTTTCTTACGTAAGCTTATTTGGAAGATAAAAGTTTCACTTAAAATCAGGATATTTATGTGGTTCTTGTACTGTGGAGTTTTACTTACCAAAGATAATCTAGCCAAACTTAAGTGCCAAGAAAATACAAAATGTTGTTTTTGTGATCATGGGGAGACAAAACAACATTTATTCTTTGATTGTCCTTTTGCTAAAATTGTGTGGCGTGTTGTTCATACGACTTTCAACATCACACCTCCTAAGAATATCACTAACTTGTTTGGAAATTGGCTACGTGGTGTTTCGAAATAGAAGAAAGTGCAGATCCGAGTGGGTGTATGCGCTTTACTTTGGGCAATGTGAAATGTTCGGAATAATTATATATTTAACAATGCAAAATCGCACTCTTTTATGCAGGTTGTACCTCAGGCCATGCATTAGATCCGTGCATGGTCCTACCTACTACCAATGGAAAAGCGCAATGCTCTGAATACTGGGTGCAATCTTCTGAAGACGATCGCACGGGATTTATACAATCAGTGCAGTTGGCGGTTTGATAAGAGGGTAACATGTTGATACAGAGTTATTTTATGTTATCCTTATCTTTTAGATGGTTGATTCATGTCTCAACCTTATGCGACTCTTGATATAATAAATACTTTGAATAACTGTTGAATGAAGCAATCATAGGACGCATGTATCCATCGATTCAGAGGCCAGGATATGTTCCTTTTTCGAAAAAAAACTGGGTCTGAAGTCATCCCTAAACAACTGACAGAAAGATATCCACCTAAAAGTAACTGGAAAATTACCGAAGCACGACAAACAAGAGTACTAAGATTTTGAGCATCCCGAAAGTGCAAATAACAATACGATGTGCTAATAATTTTCTGTAGTGACATAGGATCAGACTGAAAGATTGTTTCCTTGAAAGCTAATGTACGAATTTGAACCCTGAGAAATATAGCCATGTGTATGGAACACCAAGAGTGACAAATCCCAACCTGCTGTGATGATCTAGAAAAGGCCACGAGTGGTGTCAGATTGTCTGGCTTCAATATTTTGGTGAAATCCAGCATCTACAAGAAGTTCTCCGGTGAAGCCTAGTGATCTCCTTGTACATGTCAACGGATTTCCACCCTCTAATACTTCATCCATGCGAAAATAGCGTGGACAACCACTCGAAAACGAGGTCAGAACTGAACCATTGAGATGGACTTGCAAAACAATATCAGTCATATATCGGTCATGCCATAGCTGGGCATAAGAAGTCACCCAAGCAGGCTACATACAAAAAGACACTGAATCATCGAGGTGTTGCACTTGAGGGTTGTTTTCGCTACTGATGAGACCACTCGACATAGCTTCTTCAGATTCTGCACCTGACTTCTTCCGAATTTTTTTCCAAAACATACAAGCTTATACGAGGAGCATTAAACTGCTCTTCTGGATCAATGGTTCTCCACACACTGGTAACATTCTCCTCTCGATAAAACTCACATTGCAAGTAGAGATGCAGTGGACTAATCCAGGATCGACTGTTAGAGAAGTGGTACATCAAATCCACAAGAACGGAAAACTCTCTGGATGTACTTTGGTACGGTGGCTTTGGTTCGGTTTGATAGAATCTCAAAATTTACTCTCATTGAAGAAGAGGATGACACTAGGAGCTGGGACAATTTTCTAATTTTATTTCTCGCACAAACTCACACAAATGTCATACCAACCTGGGAGACTGGGGATACATATTTATATGTTATTAACCAGCCAAGCATATGCTAGATGCTAGTCTAAGATGCTATCCTAAACCAGCAATCAAGGATGCTATCCTAACAGTCAGTCCTTGATGCTCTATCCTAACCGTCAGTCCTTGACACAAGGACCATATGTGCTGCAATCCCAAAAAGACCATAGTACAGAGATTTACCCATCATTCTCCCCCTAATTCTTGTGCGTCGTCTTGTAGGAAGGCTAGACCATCCCAATCCCGAAGCAGAGTCCAAGGAACGTGATCCGCCCAAGAGGCTTGGTGTGCACGTCTGCAAGCCGATTCTTGGTGTTGATGCAGCTCACCATGATGCTCCCTTCGTCCAAACAACTTTGGATGAAGTGGTACCTCACCCGGATGTGCTTGCTCAATTCGTGGAACACGGGATTCTTTTCCAGGGATAGAGCAGACTTGCTGTCCACCATGAGCTGCACTGCGTGGGTGTCTTGACCGAGGAGGTCACCAAGCAATCGAGCAAGCCAGAGAGCCTGAGTGCAGGCGGTGGAGGCCGCTATGTACTTGGCCTCGTAGCTGGACGTGGCCACCACCTGCTGCTTGACCGACTGCCAGTTCATGAGGCACTTGCCAAGCAAGAAGAGGATCCCGCTTGTGCTCTTGCTGGTGTCGATGTTGTCGGCATGGTCGCTGTCGTTGTACCCAACAAAGAGTGCCGCCCCAGGGCACCTAGGGTAGTAGAGGCCATGGTCGAGAGTCCCCGCACCGTAGCGGACGATCCTCTTCACAGCTTGCTGGTGCTCCATCGTCGGTCGCTGCATGAACCGACTAACGTAGCTGATGGAGAATGCCAAGTCTGGCCGTGTGTGGGCAAGCTAGAGAAGGCTCCCCAGAAGACGCATGTACTGTATAGCGTCCACCTCCTCCGTCCTGCTGTCGCGGCTGAGCTTCAGCCTCTCCTCCATTAGTGTGGGAGCTAGGTTGCAGTCGGTGAGCCCGGCTAGCTCAACGATGCGCTTGGCGTAGGCGATCTATCGAAGCATGATCCCGGAGTGGTCCTGGCGTACCTCGATCCCCAGGTAGAAGGAGAGGATCCCCAAATCACTCATCTGGAAGGCGTCCTTCATCTCTTTCTTGAATGTTGCCACCTCTGCATCCTTGGTGCCGGTGATGACTAAGTCATCGACGTAGACACCTCGCAACAAGGCATTTCCTCCATTGCCCCGTCGGTAGACAGCCGCCTCGTGCAGGCTTTGCCCGAAGTCCATCGTCTTGAGCGTGGAATCCAGCTTGGCATTCCATGCCCTTGGTTCCTTCCTCAAGCCATAGAGAGCCTTGCGTAGACGAAGTACCTTGCCCTCCTGGCCAGGAATCGCAAATCCTGGCGGCTATTGAACGTAGACCTCCTCCTTCAAGTCGCCGTTGAGGAAGGCAGACTTGACATCCATGTGATGGACACGCCAGCCCTCCCATGGCTAGCACAAGGAGGAGTCATACAGACTCCATACATGCCATGGGAGTGAAGGCATTGTCAAAGTCAACCCCCTCCTGCTGCAATAAACCTCGAGCTACCAAGCGAGCCTTGTGCTTGACGATGATACTGATTTCATCCCTCTTAAGTTTGAACACCCACTTAACGGTGATCGCCTGATGACGAGGAAGGTCAGCAAGCTCCCAGTTGCGGTTCTTCTCAACCGCATCCATTTCCAACTTCATTGCGGCGCACCATGCCACGTTTCGCTCGGCTTTTGCCAAAGACCAAGGCTCGCCGTCGTCACACGCAAGTTACAGTTGTGTCTCTAGGTAACGTGGCACCAGTCCCAGCACCTGTTGGTCGCCGAGAAGGTCCTCCATCGTATGGTACCGCAACAGCTCACCGTCCTAATATGCGTCGATGCGCTCCTCGTCGTGAGAGAGCGAGGAAGTGAACTCCACCGGGTTGTGCTCGACGTGAGCTGGTGCTGGAGTAGACGTGCCCGGAGGAGTGGTTGTCGGTGTTGGAGTACGTGGTGTCACCGGCTATGGTGGAGTCGGTGATGGAATTGTCATAGCTAATGTCGTGGTTGGAGAGCGTGGTGCTGCCGGTGTAGCATACGCTGGGGTCAATGAAGACTCGGGGGCTGAGGTAGGCATGCTCGGTGAAGAAGAGCTACCTACTCCCCTAGCTCCCTCGAAATGGACGTGCTCAATAGTGAAGTCGTCATACGTCGAAGTCGAGTCATCATCCACCGCCTTGTCCAACACTCATCCCCGCCCTTTGTTAAACGCAATGTCTCGCATTGGGCGCACACACTGTGTCTTCGGGTCAAGGATATAGTAGGCCTTCGAGCCCTCCGTGTAGCTGATGAACACTCCTAGATTACTCGTGTCGTCGAGATTGCCGATGTGGCCAAGATCCTTAGCGAACGCGTGGCAGTCGAAGACCCACAAGTGGGAGACCGCCGGCTTGCGCCCATGCCAAGCCTCGTATGGTGTCCCGCCATTGAGTGCCCTGGTAGGCGAGTGGTTGAGGATGTAGACGACCGTCACAACCGCCTCTCCCCAGAAGATAGCTGGCATCCCTCTCTGCTTGAGTAGGGACCGGGCCATCCCCACAACTGTCTGGATGCGCCGCTAGATGACGCCATTCTGCTGCAGGTCGTACGGCACGGAGTAGTGGTGCTAGATGCCTTCATCAGTGCAGTACGACACGAATTTAGCCGCCATGAACTTTCCACCTTTATTGGTGCACAACACGCGCAGCTTGTGGCCGCACTCTGCCTCCGTAGCAATATGCACGCTCCTGATGTCGAGAAGCACCACCCAGATGTAACTGGAGAAGTCGTCGACGAGCAGCAGGAAGTAGCGTCATCCTCCCGGTGTGGCCAGATTCACTAGGCTGCACAAGTCCCCGTGCACAATCTCGAGGTTATCCTCGGCTCTAAAGCTCGCCTGCTGGGGAAAGGGGAGTCGCCTCTGCTTCGTCACCACGCAGACATCGCAGAAATGCTCCACGTATTAAAGGCATGGCTAGCCTCGCACCATCTCCTTGGTGCTAAGTTGCTTCACGGCCTCGAAGTAAAGATGCCCGAAGCGCTCGTGCCACTTCCACCCCTTGTCGTCCCAAGAGAGGCAAGACAGAGGGGTTGTGCCAACTGTACGTTGAGGACATAGAGTCAATTTGCACCACTGGTTACCTTGGAAAGAAGGCGACCATGGCGATCCCAGACGTGTAGGATCCCATGCTTGATCAACACGCCCGAGTCGTTCTCGTCCCACCATCCCAAGCTGATGATGGAGTTCCTCAGCGCGGGGACGTAGTAGACATCGGTGAGCATCCGGTGGTCTCCAGTATTGATGGTGAAGATGGCGGAGCCGACACCCTTAATTTCCATGGCAGAGGCATCTCCAAACTTTACGGAGCCTCGCACAACGGAGTCAAGCTCGGCGAAGAACTCCCGTTGACCGGTCATGTGGTGGGTGGCACCGGTGTCGAGGCACCACCCGCTAGTCTTGTTGGTGTCGGATTCGTCACCATGAAGGGTGTGTTCCTTTGGCTCCACAATCTTCCTGCTGAGTTGGCTGAACTCAAACGTCAGTTGGATGAACAAGAGAAGTTGGGTTTCATTCAGCACAGTACTTCTTCTTGGGGTAGCCCAACCATCTTTGTGAAGAAGCGAGACAAGACTGATAGACTTTGTGTTGACTATCGGGCTCTCAATGCTAAAACCATCAAGAATAAATATCCCCTTCCGCGGATTAATGATCTCTTCGATCAGCTAGCTAGAGCTGTGGTATTCTCTAAGCTGGATTTGAGAAGTGGATATCATCAAATCAAGATTCGCAAGGAAGATGTTCCTAAAACACCTTTCACCACCCGCTATGGCCTGTATGAGTACACGGTCATGTCCTTCGGTCTCACCAATGCACCTACCACCTTCTCGAGGCTTATGAACTCGGTTTTCATGGAGTATCTTGATAAGTTCGTTGTGGTCTATCTGGATGACATTCTAGTGTATTCTAAGTCAAAGGAAGAACATGAAGAACACCTTCGGTGTGTCCTAAACAAGCTTCGGGAGAACCGCCTGTATGTAAAGTTCTCCAAGTGTGATCTCTGGCTGCCTCAAGTCACCTATCTTGGTCACATCATCTCTGCCAAGGGCATTGCCGTCAACCCAGAAACTATTAAGACAATTGTTGACTGGCTTCCCCCTAAAAATGTCAAAGAAGTCTAGAGTTTCCTTGGTTTGACTAGTTACTGTCGTCGCTTCGTTCAGAACTTCTCAAATATTGCGAAGCCTCTTACCGATCTCCTCAAGAAAGGCAAGAAATACCTTTGGACTCCTGCATGACAAGCAAGCTTTGAAACACTCAAAGAGAAGCTCACTTCCACACCAGTCTTGATTCCTCCAGATACATCCAAGCCTTTCCAGATATTCTGTGACGCCTCATTGCAAGGATTGGGTGCGGTCCTTATGCAAGAAAAACAAGTTGTTGCTTATGCCTCTCGACAGTTGAAGACGCATGAGATCAACTATCCTACACATGACCTCGAGCTCATAGCAGTTGTCTTTGCTTTGAAAGTATGGAGGCATTACTTGCTTGGCAACTGTTGTGAGATCTTTTCTGATCACAAGATTCTGAAGTATATCTTCACACAGCCCGATCTCAACCTTCGTCAGAGGAGGTGGATTGAAGCAATTAATGATTTCGATTTGACCATCAACTACACTTCGGGCAAAGCTAATGTCATGGCCGATGCTCTCAGCCGAAAAGCTTATGTCAACAACCTCATGGTGGAAGAACAACAGCCTCTCTTGTGCGAGGAATTCTGCAAGCTCAACCTTGAAATTGTGGATCAAGGGTATCTTCTGAACCTTCTGGCAACCCCACTCTTGGAAGAAAAAGTTCGCTCCATTCAACTTGGTGATCCTTACACTAAAAAGATCATCTCCAACATTCAGCTTCCGAAGTATGAGTCCTTCCACGTCGACAACCAAGGTGCTCTTTTCTTTGAACACCGGATGTTTGTTCCGGACTACCCGGGTTTAAGAGAGAAAGTTCTCAAGGAGGCGCATGATTCTGTTCTTTCTATCCACCCTGGAAGCACTAAGATGTACATGGACTTGAAAACATAGTATTGGTGGCCTGGGTTGAAACGATATTGTGCCAAGTATGTCTTGGAGTGTGATGTCTGCCGCAGAGGTAAAGCTGTCCATCAGAAACCTTTCGGTCTTCTACAGCCATTGAAGCCTCTAGAATGGAAATGGGAGAAAGTAGAGATGGACTTCATAACTGGTTTTCCAAGGTCGTAGGAGGGCAACAATGCAATCTTTGTTGACATCGACAGGATTTCTAAAGTGGCTCACTTCTTTCCCGTCAAGGAAACAATTTCTGCAATTCAGTTGGCTTAGCTCTATATCAACAGAATTGTCTCTCTGTATGGGGTTCCTCTTGAGATAAGCTCAGACCATGGACGCATCTTCACTTCCAAGTTCCGAGGAAGTTTCCAAAATGCTTTGGGAACAAAATTGAACTTCAGCACAGCTTACCATCCTCAGTCGTAAGGACAAGTCGAAAGGATCAATCAGATTCTAGAAGATATGCTCCGTGCTTGCGTTATCTCCTTCGGCATGAAGTGGGAAGAATGCCTTCCATATGCTGAATTCTCTTACAACAACAGCTTCCAGAAAAGTCTAAAGATGGCACCATTTGAGGTTCTCTATGGACGCAAATGCAGAACTCCGATTGGTTGGTCGGGCGCAGGCGAAAGAGCATTGTTTCGCCCCCACATTGTGACTCAAGCGAAGGAGAAGGTTCACATCATTCTTGAAAACCTAAAGGTTGCTCAAAGTCGCCAGAAGAGCAACTATGACAGAAAGCACACGGACATGGAGTATGTCCCTAGTGATCTCGTTTACCTTCGTGTCACTCCCATGAGAGGCACGCACCGCTTTGGTATCAAAGGAAATCTGGCTCCTAGATACATCGGTCCTTTCAAAATTCATGGAAGAAGGGGAGAAGTTGCTTATGCTCTTGAGCTCCCTGAAAAACTCAAGGTCCATGATGTTTTCCATATCTCTCAACTCAAGAAGTGCTTCAAGGATCCCGGCAGGACCGTGGACCATGAACTCATCAATCTCCAAGCAGATTTGTCATATCAAGAACACCCCATAAAAATCCTTGAAGTCGCGGAAAGAAGGACTCGCAACAAGTCCATCAAGTTCTACAAGGTGCAGTGGTCGCACCATTCAGTTGATGAAGCCACTTGGGAATGCGAGGATGAGCTCAGTGCCAAGTATCCTACCCTCTTCGTGTCTTCTTCTTCTTCCTAGAATCTCGGGGCGAGATTCCTGTTAAGGGGGGGGGGAGTTGTACCATCCCATCTGTCTAACATTTGTAATGCTACATGGTCTAGTAATATAATGGCTACTTCCTACATATAATTGTTGCATCATAATTATATCATGCTCATGTCATCATGCCACCTTGCATTTGAGCATCATATAAAACCCTTTACATTTGGTTCTTCTCTCATATGCATTAGTAGTTGTATTTGGCTCTTGATATATTGATAAATGCTTGATGCCCAAGTTGAGTTGGGGGCATATCTTTTATTGAAATCCATCACCTTTCTTTGTCACCACCTTATAATTCCACCATCCTAATTACCCATGAGCTTTTACTTTCTTTTACCATTTAATCTAGCTCATGTGGGTTGGGATGGATCCAATTCTATTTTCCTTTAGCTTGGCCTTAATCCATATTTTGGAATGCATGTGCATAAATGCCATGATCATTGTTTTGTTTTCACAAGATAAAACATGGCATTTAATGCCCATGCATGGGCCATGCAAATCACCACCATTCTATTCTTTTGGTTTTTACTTTGATTATTGAGTGGATCATGGTCCTTTGGGATTCTTTTCTTGTGGCTCTTTTCTTTTGCTTTTACCCTAAACCCTCACCATCTTGGTCTTTATTTCTCCTTGCCTTGTGCACCTAAAACCCTACACATCTCTCTCTCTCTTGTGTTGCTATTCTCCACCATCATGTTTCAACCAATTTTACCCCTCACCCCTTCTCTCCTTATTCATCACTCCACCCTCCCTTGCTTGACAATGCGGGTATGCCAAACCCTAAGCTAAACCTAATCAGCACCACTCTAACCATTCCCCTTCTCTCTAGCTAGCCGAACCACCCCCTCTAGTATAAACCCTACCCGAGCCTCCCATGCTCAACCACCCCCTGCCGAGCACTCCTAGCTGCTCTCTCTCTCATTCTCTCTCTCTGCCAACGGGGACCCACTCCTTGCCATCTACCCCTCTATCTCTAACCCTAACTCGAGCCCTCTACCCTAGCTGCCCGACCCTATCTTCTCTCGGTTCCTCTCTCTCTCCCTGCCAAAGGGGCCCCACACCCGAGCCCTCTCCTCTCTCTGGCCCACCTGTAGCCACACCATGCCCCTGCCCTGGTCATCCCACGCCGAGCACGTGAGGGAGAGGGAGGAAAAGGTGGCCGAAGCCACCTTTTTCTCTACCCCGATCCCCCACGGCACCTCTCCCCTCTCCCTCTCTTTATCTACTCCCTCTCTGTCCTGGCATCGCCCAGATCCAACCAGGGTCGTGCCCTACCTCCTCTCCCTCCCCTTCTACCCCACAGCCACCTCGGCAGCCACTGTTGGCCTCCACTTCCTCTCTGTGTTACACAGCGGCAGGCGTGGCGCTGGGCGTCGAGGAAGACCAAGTAGAACCCTAGGAGCCTGCCTGCACCCGGAGTCGAGGAGGAGAAGGGCAGGAATCACCAGAACCACTGACGCGCCGCCCAAAACCGTAGCTTCGCCGACCGTCTGCTTCGTCGTCGTCCTGCTGCTCCCCGGCCCGATCCGTCACCACCGTCCTCTCCGTGGTGAGCCACCCTCCCTCTCTGACACCCTCTCTCTCGCCGTCGCTGCCTAGGGTCGCCGGACGTAGCGTCGAGCACTCTCCGTGCGCCGGCGAGCGCGGGCTTCTACACGTCATCATGCCTTAGCTAGCCGCGCGACAGCAAACCAGCACAACCCCCAAGCCACCGCAGCTGTTCCGCCTCCGCGCGCGCCCCGCGTCGCGAGTTCGAGCCCCGACCGGCCGCGCCACGCGCTGTCTCCGTTTCTGTCAGTTTTGTTAGAGAAGGCGAGAAGAAAAACAGTGCGCGTGGTCTTTTTCCCGATACCCCCTCGCCGTTTTGTTTCATCAACCCGCGGTTCCGAGTGGCCCACCTGTCATCGCCTGTGGGCATTTTACAGAAAGGCTCCCGCGTTTCCTAAACCCCCACCCGCAGTCCCTAGATCCGCCGCGTGTCACCTATTCGTCCAGCCACTGGCGCGTGGGTTCGCTCGAGTGCCGGTCCCGCTTGTCAGTTGCTGCGGGTAACTTCCCCGCGGTAAGAAAACCCCGCAGCACGCAGTGTCGCCAGCTCAGCGCGGTCCCACCTGTCTGCGTCTATGGCTAGGCAATGCTGAGTATAAAAATCTGGGTGACTGTCTGTTTAAATAAAACAATTTCAGAAACGTTTAAATTCAAATTTTAATCTGTTTTTAATAACTTTTGAATTATAATTCCAAACAATACAAATGATATATGTTTTGGAATCAGAAAAATGTGAGGAATTCAAATATGCTATTCAAAATAATGTTTGAACACTTCAAAAATTCGAGATGATTAAAATTACAATAAAATGCCCTTTTCTTAATAAATTAATAACTTTAATTCTACAACTCCAAATTCAACAAATAATATGTCTAAATCGATCGGCGCGACGAGCCCGTTCCAACTATGCATTCCATGTTCTGAATTGAAGCATGCGTCATGCCATTATTAAAAATCAGAACTGTTTATGGCAATAAAACTTGACCACATAAATAATAAAATGTTTTATTCTTGTACCCCACACCTCACCATGCCATGCTACATTAATGCCATGTAAATTGTGCATCATTCATCATGGCATGCTTGTTTGCTTGTCGCACTTTATTCATATGCTTGTGCACTTTATTTATGTTGGCCTTGTTTGTTTGGTTCTTCTTCGAATAGACGCCCAGCAGGAGAATTATCAGGAATCACATGAGTTCTACCCAGATCCATCTCTCGTTTCAACTGAGCTGCCAGGCAAGCACTACCACATGCTTGCATACATATAGTACCTATTTCCTCTATCTTATTCTTGCATCATTGAGTCACGATTGCATTAAATTGAATTCCAAGTACTGCATAGCCTTTACTTTTAAACCCCACCGAGCCTGTTCCTCAATCCCATGAGCCATTACTACAGGAGTTGTTTGAGCCATGCGAGTCGTAGAAAAGCATGTGTAGGGTATGTGAGTGTCTGATGGATAACGAGGTACCTAAACAACTTAACCTGAGTAGTAATGGGATAACTAATGAAAGAGGCATCGGTGAGCAATATCTGCTATTTGTTTTTTCATGCTCACTTGTGTCCTATAGGACCCCGAGTACTTGATTCCTGTTCCTTGACTATTCGCACTATCCACATCCGGGAGGCCTTATGGACCCCCCTGAGCCAGAGCTTGATTCATTTCTATTTATTGGGGCCACAGAGTAGTTTGAGGCTTTGTTACTATTCTGTACTTATGCCACGCTTACTGTTTTATTTAAGACTGTGCATGCAGCACCTGTACTATTTTGGATCGCGCCACGTTTTCGCGGTATCGACCAGCCCAGTCATATTTTCGGGTTCCTAGTCGTTTAGAGCCGTCGTCGCAAACCCTGGGTCCATTCCGGAGCCGGCCAACTTCGTTGCGGGTAGCTTAGTGCGGTGGCTCCTGAAATATTTCTGAATCCTGTGATCGCTTTGTCGTGAATGCCTCGTTGGGTTTTGAGTTGGTTTTTCCGAGGTTGATCGAGTGTGTGTTACTATTTGTGCACGCCTGCAGGGTAAATCTTTCTGAAAGACGTGTCCGCGGTTATGGACGACTTGGAGCACAGTTTCTCGATCATAGACAAGTATAACTAAAGTACCACTTTTAATTTGACTAAGTACTTGACTAGTAAGTAGTGCAATACTCATGGAATGGTTAATAAAACTGCCAACAGATGGGTTGTTCGTCCGCTTTCTCGTTGGTAAGCGAGAAGGAGGATGGATCTGTTAATTATACTGTTATAACTGTTGATACTAATTAATGGACATCCGTCTATCATTGGTTAGGCGGATGGTTAGCGAGTATCTATAGACTTGTTAGTTATTATCTTTTGCTGCAATTGCGTCACCCCAGGTTATGTCCCCTTTAGAGGCATAAAGACTTGCTGAGTACCCCTAGGGTCTCACACGATAAATTGTTTGATTCAGATGAACAGGTGTATTCGCAAGATGGATACTGGGTGGAGGAGACGGATGATGTTGGCAACGATCACTCGGTGTAGAGATTCCGGGAACGGGGATCCGTGAGATCTGTGGGTGGGATGTGTTTATTTATGTGGCATCTTATGTCGATTTGCTTCTTATCCGTACTCGGACCTTGTTTTCCGTTTCCGCCTGATACTCTGATGTTTGATGTATGAGGAGCTATCCTAAACTATTATCTCTATCTAGGATATTTGGATCTTGCCGTATGGCGATGCAATATTTTTATTTCTTTTAGATGGAATGGCTCCGAGAACTGTTGTATGTGGCTTGCATACATACTCACTTTTGTATGTAGTTGATCCCTTCGCCTGCCGATTACGCCGCTCGTTCTTGTCCCGATGTTCTGAAAGTGGTTAGGACGACCGAAAGTTCTACCTGTGAGTGGCTCCTGGGCCCCACCGTAATATTTTAACCAATTTCGCTCATCCAGGCATGCAACTAAGAGCGTAATTCACCGAGGTAGTTACAGCTAATCTGACCAGCTACGAGATCCCCTTCTTCACCCGCGTAGATACTCCGCCGCCTCCTCCAGAAGAAACCGAAGAAGTTTCTGACGATGAATGGACCACCTCGGATCCGGACATCGCGGAACGATATCAAGGTGGAGTAACTAGCGATCCGGCAGCTACTTCATCTCCTCCTGCATCATAGATCAGAAAACTATGTATTATTCTGGAAAGACATGATGCGTTTTGTAAATATTAAGTACTATTGAATTTTGCTAGTGCTAAGCTTTTTATCTATTCAGCACTTTTGGATTTTGAAATTTTTGCGTGCCTGAAATGTTCACATAAGCACTTGAAATTTTCCGTCTCTACTTATCGTTTATCTGGCTTTCCGCCTCGTCCCTTTCGTGAGCCGGCTAAACCTTCAGCCGGAAACTTTGCCGAGCAACGGAGCTCAATTGCTAAACCAGTTTAAACTCGGAAACAAAGCCGGCTTCCAGTACCAACAATTCACTACTCGAAAGATACCCGCATCCAGCAATCAGACAAATAACCCAAGTAAAGACTAGAATTTTTTAGAGTTATACCCGAAGGTAACAGTTTTAGAATTGGAAATCTAAACTAGAACGAACATGAGCATAAAGTACTTTCAAGCATTCTGGGATTTTTGACTATGACATGATCATTTAGGAAATAAGATGGTAAAAACTTCTCAGAAAAACTTTGAGGTAACCAAAACTTTTATTTCTCACAGAACATGTACATATGTATGATTACAAAGAAGGATAAACTAAGAATAAAAGGGACGTAGATGAGCAATATTCCACGGTCTGTCTAACTCATCCGGATTTGTACTGCCTCCAGCTCTATTTCTCTTATTAGTAGCAGGTCTTTCTTTGACTGGCCTCATGTCAGTTAAGTAGTACGATCCATTGTGTAATACTCGACTAACTAAAAAGGGCCCTTCCCATACAGGGGAAAGTTTGTGCTTTCTTTGTTGCACAATCCGGAGAACCAAATCACGTTTATTGAAAGATCTAGTTCAGACTCTCTGGCTATGATACTTGCGTAACTTCTGCTGATAGGCTGTAGATCTCATTTCAGCAACGACGCGAACTTATTCGACTAAGTCGAGATCATTTTGTCGAGAAATCTCGGCATCCTCTTCGATATACATGGCCACTCTAGGAGAAGTATGAATTAAATCGCTAGGAAGAACTGCTTCTGCACCATAGACCAAGAAGAAAGGTGTGTATCCTGTTGACCTGTTCGGAGTTGTTCGTAAACTCCAAATTACAGAGGGTAATTCCTCTACCCAAGCCCCCCAGCACGTCGTAGTGGTTCTTCGATTCTTGGTTTCAAGCCTTGTAGAATTAAACCATTTGCTCTTTTGACTTGTCCGTTAGCCTGTGGATGTGCGACTGACGCAATGTCAAGTCGGATATTTTGCTCATCGCAGAATTCAGCCAATTCTCCCATGGAAAAGTTACTCCCATTGTCCGTGATAATACTATGCGGATAACCATACCGGATTATAACATCCTCGAAAAATCTTTTGGCTGTTGCTCCATCACAACTAGTGACAGGTTTAGCCTCGATCCACTTTGTGAATTTGTCCACCATCACTAAGAGGTGAGTGAATCAACTTGGGGCTCGTTTAAAAGGTCCTACCATATCAAGCCCCCAGACCGCAAAGGGACATGTTATAGGTATTGTTTGCAGCTGATCAGCCGGAACATGAGCTTGCTTGGCGTCCTTTTGGCAGCCTTTGCATGTCTTGACTAATCGTTCGGCATCTGCCTGAGCTGTAAGCCAGAAAAATCCATGTCGAAAAGCTTTTGCCACTAAAGATTTGGCTGCAGCGTGGTGACCACACTCGCCATCGTGGATTTCCCTTAAGATTTCCACCCCTTCTTCTGGAGATACAGAGCGCTGAAAAACCACAAAAACACTCTGTTTATGGAGCTCACCTTTAACAATAGTATAGGCTTTTTCTCGTCGGATAATCTGTCGGCTCAGTACCTCGTCTTCAGGTAATTTGCCATCTACCAAATAATCGAGGTAGGGTTGAGTCCAGCTGGGGATTACAGCCGGAACTGTTATCAATGGTGAGTCGGATTTGGTCGGATATTCCTCATCTACTCCCTTTATCGAGGGAACTTTGAGGTGCTCAAAGAATGCGCCATCCGGGACCTCTTCTGCGTAGAGCCTATTCGAGATAGTGCATCTGCTTCCTCATTTTCTGCTCAAGGGATGTGTTGAACTTCAAACCCCTCGAACGATTTAGATATATCATCCACGACAGCTTTATATGCTGCCATGTGCTTATTTGCATTACAAATATCCGAGACTTGCTGAGCAACAAGATCCGAATCTCCGTAACACATCAAATGTTGGATGCCAATATCCTTAGCAATCCGGATTCCATGCAGCAGTGCTTCATACTCGGCAATGTTGTTTGTCGCTGTGAAGTGGATCTGCAACACGTATAAAAGTTTATCTCCTTGGGGTGATTTGAGCACCACGCCAGCCCCCGAGCCCCCTTGAGCCTTAGACCCATCGAAAAAGAGGGTCCAATATTCCGACTCAGGAAGGACCATGTTCTCCTTGGTCTCTATCCAATCAGCGACAAAGTTAGCAAGGATCTGGGATTTGATTGCTGTCCAGGGTTTGTACTCAATATCGAAAGCTGCAAGCTCTATGCCCCATTTGGCGACGCGTCCTGTGGCATCGCTATTGTTGATTATATCTCTCATGGGAGCTTTGCTCACCACGGTAATTGGATGCTCCTGAAAATAGTGTCGTAACTTACGAGATGCTAGAAAGACACCGTAAGCTAACTTTTGATAGTGCGGATACCGCTGTTTTGATTCTGTCAGGACCTCGCTGACAAAGTACGTCGGACGCTGCACCAGGTGTTCCTGATTTTCTTCTGGTCTCTCCACTACCATAACGATACTGACAATCTTATTTGTCACAGCAATGTAGAGCAACATCGGTTCCTGAGGTTCCGGCGCTGCAAGGATAGGAGAAGATGAGAGTACTTTCTTCAGGTCTTGTAGTGCAGCTTCAGCTTCGTCAGTCTAGACATAATCCTTGGTCTTCTTCAGGAGTTTGTATAATGGTGCGGCTCTTTCACCAAGCTGGCTTACAAATCGACTGACCGCAGCAATGCAACCAGTTAATCTTTGTACGTCCTTCAGGAGAGTTGGCCTGGAAATATTGAGAATAGCCTTGATCTTGTCGCGGTTCACCTCTATGCCTCTTTGAGACACGATGAAACCTAACAATTTTCCGGCTGGTATTCCAAAGAAACAATTCTTCGGGTTAAGCATGATGTTGTATTTTGGTAGATTGGCGAACGTTTCCTCCAAGTCGGAAATCAACGTTTCCTTCTTTTTGGACATGACCGCGATATCATCCACATATGCATGTACATTGCGTCCGAGTTGATCATGGAGGCAACGCTGCATCGTGCGCTGGTACGTAGCACCTGCGTTCTTCAGACCAAAGGGCATCGTAACAAAACAGAAGGTTCCGAAGGGGGTTATGAATGAAGTTTTGACTTTGTCAGATTCCTTCATCTGGATTTGGTGATAACCGGAATATGCGTCGAGAAAACAGAGGAGTTCCGAGCCTGCCGTAGAATCGATAACTTGATCAATTCTAGGCAGAGCGAACGGATCTTTTGGATAAGCCTTGTTCAAGGCAGTATAATCAACACACATCCTTAAATCAGTGGTGTTCTTTTTAGGGACCATTGCTGGGTTGGCTGACCAATCGGTATGGATGACCTCTTCTATGAATCCGGCTAACTCGAGCCGCGCTAGTTCCTTAGCTATTGCCTTACGCTTTTCATCGCCAAACCATCGTAAGGACTGTTTCACGGGTTTAGCGTTCAGGTTTACATTTAGAGAGTGCTCGGCAAGTTACCTAGGTACTCCGATCATGTCAGATGGATGCCATGCGAAGATATCTTGATTTGCTTGGAGGAACTTGACAAGCGCGCTTTCCTATGCGCTACTTAGGCCTACGCCTATCTAGGTCACCTTGGAGGGGTCATCATCCTTCAACAGCGTCGTCTTCATCTCTTCTGATGCCTTGAACTACGAATTTGGCTTTGTGACCCCCTTCTTCGTTGCGGGCATCTCGGACGGATCTATGCTCTTCTTGATCTCCTGGTAGTCCTGGGCATGCAGCACGGCTTCGGCAAAGGCGGAATTTCCATCTTCACACTCTAGCGCCTTCTTTGGGTCTCCCCTGATGGTGATCACGCTGTTGGGACCTGGAATTTTCATCATATTGTAAATGTAACATGGACGAGCCATAAAATCCTAGTAAGTCGGACGTCCGAGTATAGCGTGGTATGTGCTCTTGAACAGGACCACTTCGAAGGAAAGTGCCTCCGTCCGATAATTCTTTGGAGTTCCAAAAGTAACATCCAAAGTGATCTCTCCTAGGGAATTAGCTTGTCTTCCTGGGACAACTCCGTGAAAGATCACAGAGCTATGGTTCAGCTGTGTTTCAGAGATCTTCATCCCGCGTAGCGTTTGGACATAGAGAATATTGATGCAGCTACCACCGTCCATGAGGGTCTTGGAGAAACCATAACCGTCAATAAGTGGATTGACGATTAAGGCGTATTTTCCTTGCCTGTGTAGTTTAGGTGGATGATCAGCGTGATCAAACGTGATTGCCACTTCCGACCAGTCTAGATACTGAGGGACAGCCAGAACTGTTGCATTGAGCTCGTGGAGAACTGCTTTCTTGACCTTTGCTGGTTGAGATCCGAGGAAGGTGACGTAAGTGTCCTTCTTGGTGGGAAAAGTCTTCTTCCCTTCTGACTTGGGATTTGAAGCATCAGCTTCCTCCATGTCGGAATCTTCCTTGGTCTCCTTGTCTTTTTCGGGATTTTTCTTTCCCTTCTTTCGCTTAGCTTTGTAGCCCGCGATATCATCTCTCTTGATGTCGTCATTAAAACGACATTCAGCGTTGGTGTGGGACGAGCCCCCATTGGCGTGTAAATGATGCACACATGGGTTATTAGCAATGTCGGCCCAAGTGTAGGTTTTGCCTGGTTGTTGCTCTCCTCTGCCTTGGACCCTTGACGTCCCACGGCCACGCCCGCGGACTCCGCCACGTCCTCCTCGTCCTCCAAACCCGGAAACAGTAGTGACCACTGCTGTCTTCGCGTTGGGTTTTTTCTTCCGAGGTATTTTTGCGCTTCTGAGCTTGTTGCTTTGGTTGTTTTGCCGAGTGAGGCACAGCCAGGGAATTGAGTAATCCCTCTGCATCGTCGTCAGCATCTGCATACTTTCTCACTGTTTCTATCATCTCTCCCAGATCAGTAACCTTGTCACACTTCAAGCGATGGTGTAGTAAACCAATTGGGAGACCTGCGATGAAAGCTTCAATCATAGTTTGATCGTTTACTCCTTCGCAGGAGTTTTTTGTGTCGATCCATCGTCTAAGATAATGCCGGCAAGTTTCTCCGGCTTTCTGGGTGCAACGCTGTAGGTCTCCAACCGCACAGGGCCTCCGATATGTGCCTTCGAAATTCCGAAAGAACGCACTTTGCAAGTCATACCAGTTGTGGATGGTGTTTGCCGGAAGTTCATTGAGCCATGATCGTGTCGTATTCCGCAACATAAGTGGGAGATATCGGGTTGCGACCAGGCTGTTTCTGCCTTTAGCGATGCAGTAAGCTTGGAAGAAATCCTGTAACTATGTGTCTGGCCGAGCAATGTCGTCGTAGGCTTGGATATGTCTTGAGATAGCAAATCCTTCCAGGAATTTTGTAGCTCTGATGCGTGGTCTGAAGCACTTTGGGCCCACGTACACGTCATCGTTTTCATAGCGCTGAGCCTCTATGTTGGAGTTGATCCTGTGCCTTGCGTCGTTCGGGGATAGAGATCGTCCCGAATGTGGGCTGTGGCTACAGTGCCCTAGAGCCAGACTTCGGCTTCTGCCACCACCTTCTCCGCCATGTCGTCCTCCTTGACCTCCTTGGGGGCCGTTGTGATAACTGTGTGGTGGAGAGGGTGGTGCAGCTGGATAGTTTCCGGCTGATCGCTAGCCTCCGTCCAGAGCGTCATTATTCCGGTTCCGGGGAGGTTCTTGACTATGACGAGCCCCCTGCCGGCTTGTCCCAGCGTGGTTTCCGTCATTCCTTCATCCGTCATTCCCACCATGGTGAGGCTCAGCCGGACGGCTCTCATGTCTAGGAGGTGGCATTCTGATCCTCCTCCCGATGTTTCTGCTTATCTTCTCCCTTTCGATCGTTGAATTCTCATCGGGGAGGATTCCTCGGATTCAGTGCAGCGATCGCGTCTTTCTCGGCTGCTGGAGCGACATTGCTCCAGTTATGTGTAGCTCTGCGATGCTGTCCCGACGATCCGGTTCTTGATTAATTGTCTTCCCTGCGTTCGGGGTGATGGTACTATGCCCGAACGTAATGGGATCTTACGTTAGCCCATGCCAGATCTGTGCGACATTGGTCAGAATCTGAGACCAGTTTTTGACTTCCGGACAGGGCGACCTTCTGCTGCTCCAGTCCCTTGTTGAGTAGCTTGATACCCAAGCGTATCTCCTCTGGCCCTGGTTTAGCTGATAGAATTTCACGAGCTGCCACGGTATTTTACACTGGTGTTGGGTATACCCAATCTCCGTTGCTATCCTTCCGTGGCTTCCCCATCTCATCTCCGAAAAGGACGGCACGGACACGTGGGAATTGGTTGTCATCTATGTGACGCTTCCGTGTCTTCTGATGTAGACGGGACATGTACTCCTTGGTTGACATGCGCTTCTTCTCCACCTCGATGTTTTTGGCTTCATCAAGGAGTTGTTGACGACACGCTTCTAGGGCCTGGGCCCTTTCGTCGAGCTCATCTACAGTAAGTTCTGTAGCTGTAGGGATAGGTGTGGTTAAGGTGGCATCGATGAGTTTACGCGCACCTTCAGTGATCACGTGTCCATCCACCGATGCTTCTTTTTCTGGCTCGTCTGGGATAAGTGCTCCATCCGAGTCTTCCTTGTATTCCTCGGCAATCACCTCCTCTGTCGGAGGGTCTTTTGCTGGGGTCTTGTTCTTCTTTTCTTCTTCTTTGCCTTCTTGGCAGCGCCGGTAGCAAAGACGGCTTTGGGTCCGTTTCTCAGAGCCAAGCTCTGATCGGTACTTTCGGACATATGGACCTCAAGATTATCTCCGACGTCCATGTCATCATGTGCTTTGGGAGAGTGTTCCCCGGATCCTTCATCCATGGCTTCTCCTTCTTCTGCAGCTGTGGAGTTGTACTCGTCTTCATATTCCGTGGAGAACTTTCGGAAATCTGCCGATGTCATAGACTCATCCGAGGATGCGGGAACATCAGCATTTGTTCCAATTGCCACCGAGTCGGTGTTTTGTCCAGCATCGACAGAGCCGGATCTGGATCCAACATATCCGACGAAGTGCGATGCGTGCTTCTTGAGGTACCTGCGGCTTTCACGATCAGCCATATCAAAACTTTTAATGGTTCCGAGGATTGCATCTGCGCTAGCGCCTTGCAGTATCATACGTCTTAGTGTGTACCTGAGGAAAGGCCTATCTGTCCCGGCATCGTCAGAGCCAGAATCAGTATCATTGATATGCTCCTCCTGGATTTCGACTTCCACGGGTGGGTCGATCTGGGATCCGGCTTCTCTAGGGAGATCCACTCCAGATTCGACTTGGACCGTGAGGTCTTCTTCAGGCTCAGATTTCTCCACTATCTCAGCAACTGGTACGGGCTGGGCGGGATTAGAGTTTTCTGAGATCCGGAACTCTGCCGCCTCCACGGACAAAGGGGACCCAGAAGATTCTTCTGCCTCTATCATCACCGCTGGGGTGGGTTGGGCAGTTTCAGCGAAACTGATGTAAACATCGATCTCGCCAAAAGACATGATTATATAGGCAGTCACGGCTTCCCTAGGCGGAATCCAAGTCTCGTCGAGAACGATGAGAGGGACGTCGCTGACGTAGAGGATGCGACTGACGGCGATGGTCTCGCCGATTCCAATTCTTGCAGATTCCGCTCGGAACGCAGATCCGAAGCTCACTTGCCCCACAGTGGGCGCCAACTGTCGTCGGATTGATAACAAGTACGCCATGAGGGGGTCCTCGAGGCATGCGGAAGAGAGGGGCTGAGACGTACGGTATTCCGGGACGGTGAGCACACAAGTTTACCCAGGTTCGAATCCGCCGGCTTTGGACAGATCCTACTCCTGCTAGCAATCCAGTAATACGGCAGGGCCGGAACATGGGTTACAATGGTATCGCCTGTGCGAGTTGAGGGTCTAAAGTATTGGGTGTGCCCTAAAGGCTCTCCCTAGGATAACTTATATAGATATCTGGCTTAGGGTTTACAGGAGAGATCAATCCGGCTACGACTAAGAGTTGGTTACAGAGTACATCTTGAACTACAAGTAACATTATAGTCCTAAGTTGGTAAGTCTTCTGGGCCTTCCCGTAGCCGGATTGAACTCCGTCTTCTCTCTCGACTAGGCTGCCTGTGAAGCAAAGCTCTAACCCGAAGTTGGCCACCCTGGTCAGTGAGGAACTGTGAGGATACCCGGAAAGTATATCCCCAACACCACTTGTTGGAAAGCGAGAACTACATCTCAGGCGGGACTGTAGCGATGAGGGCGTCCAATGCCCGTCGATCGTCATGGTGGTCGACATTGGCATCCTGGACTGCCTCCCACATGTGCCGCACCTAGAGGCGTACCCTCTTGACCGTGTCCCACTCGACGTAGTTGGCTTTGGTGAGGATACGCTACCAAATACCTGGACCAACGTGCCTGACCAAAGTCCGGACCTTGTGGAGGCTGCGGTCTTGGTTGTTTCGACCACCATCGCCGTGCGCGCCTCCTCCAGGAGCGCCACTGCCATGCGTGCCTCCTCCAGGAGCACCACTGTAGCACCCCGATAAAATCACTACTAGAAAATCGCTTGGAGTTTTTGTTTTGTGCATCATCATGACCGCATACTCATGTCATCATGCCACATTGCATTGAGCATCATCATCATGCATATGTTTGTCTAAGACTATTTTGCAAAAGCCTATTTTCGTTTTCTAGTTATCCCCCTCTTTTATTTCAAATCAAAACCCCGGTCTCTTCCGAATATTTTGTTTGTCTAGAAAATATGTGCGAAAGTGTTTAAATAAAATAAATAAATAAAACTATTTTTTTACCAGGCCATGCCACCTACAACCCGGCCCAACAAAACTTTAGCCCTAACCGGACCAAACCCTAGTCCACCCTAACCCTAGCCTAATCCCACCCGCGGCGCCACCACCCACTAGCCTACCGTGTACCGCTGCCGAACCCCTGACCTATTGCACAACGCACGCATCCCTGACCCCACCAAACCTTCGCTGCCACCACACACGCATGCCAGCGCAACCATAGCCCGCGCCCGCTTTGACCCGCCCCGACGTGCCCACCTTGGATCCTCCGCCCGACACGTGAACCGGCCCCACCTCTTCGCTTCCTCGCGTCGCTCGGACGCGATCCCTTGCACCACGCCTCTCTGTCTCACCCACCAACCCCCGTGAGAGCCTCTCCCCGCCGCCGCCAAGGGTGCCCCTTGCCTCTTCTACCATGCGCCAAGACCACAGCCACGCGCCCCCTCGTTGGCCGAGAGGACCTCCAGCTCTGCTGCCCTAGCTTGTCGGCCTCGACCGCATCTCTGACCGCTCCGTCCGTGCCACCTCTTCGGACCCGCGTGCCGCCATCCTCTCTGTTGAGCTCACCGCTAGGGCCTCGTCCCCGACGACACGGATGCGCATGGCCCCCTGCTCTCCAAGCCCGGTGTCGTCCCTGCTTCCCTGCTCCACCACTGCAGCGGTGCTCTCCATCGACCCGCCCGTCTCCGCGACCGACCCGCTACATCGCGTTGGCCTCTGCATCAAGCCGGCCACCACCTGCCCGCTCGTCCCCGCACCACGCCACCGTGATCCTCTTGCCGATGAGCTCGTCCTCAGCCTCGCTGCTGCGACCACCCTCCCTCTCTTCTGCACCATCCCCAACCCGTCCCGCACCGCCACGGACCTCCTCGGTGCTGGAGCTCCTCTGCTCCACCCCGTGCACGTCTGCGAGCCGAGCCGTTGCCAGGGCCTTGTCCTGCCCTTGCTGTCTTCTGAAGCCCAGCTACCACCACGCCCTCCACCTCGTGAGGTAGCCTTCCTCGCCGTTCTCGCGCCGCCGCCAGGAGCTCCGGACATCGCCATGTCCTCTACCGCGCTCAGGCCCACGCAATCCCAGCTCGGATGCGTCATCCCGTGGGTGTCCTCTATTCGTTTTGTTCGGTACATGAAGATGTGTGTGCCTGTGTTTGTCGAGCAAGTTCCCCTTTAACAATACCCGAGAACTCCACGGTGACAAGTAGTACTAGTTGGGCAATAAATTGATGCAGATACTAGAGAGAAGATCTACATCGACAATATCGACCTCGATGAGCTTTTGGGCATCGATCCTCAAAGTCCGGCACTGAGGAGTGAAGTCGAGACCGCCAAGTACTTCGTCACGGAATGCCGAGCTCTCCCTCCGGAACCCCAAGACTGTTCCCCTGGACCGCCATGATCTCCATCACAGACCCGAAGACGCCGAGACCCCGAGTGCGCCAACATGGATCCGAAGACCGATCCGGCACCCGAACCCCTCCGAAACCAAGACCTTCGCCCCTAATGTAATCCCCTATTCGAGACCCTATTTTATAATATGATACTGTCTTGTTGCATATAAAGTGTACAGGCCTGCATACATGTTTTGTGGGTTGTGGGTACTTTGTCGATACACCTCATAATTAAATATGGAGACTATATGCGGGCTATATTTGTCTCATATCGCCTCCATTTAAATTTGCATAGCGAACCGATGACATTCTTGCCTTGTTAAGCCAACATTTAAATTGCGGGGTATCTAAATAACTTGAACCTTCTAATTAATTGTCGGGACTCCGGTTCCGCTTAATATTGCCTAATTGCATTGCATCTCGGACATGTCATGCATCATATCATAATCATGCCGAATCTTCTGCCGTAGAATTAAATAGTGCATTCGTGTTTCTTTTAGTGCTTTGGTTCTTCGCGGATTAGGCCGTTGAGTTGATGCGAGTATCGACAAGTTCTTTGGATAATGAACCTTCGGCAGTGTTTCCCAGGCGAGCATTCTCCCCCTTTCTAACTAATTTGCATTTATAGTCTTTGCTTCCTCATGTTGATCTATTGCTATCCTTGTTGCGATGCTTTAGTTTTCGTACACCATTTATATTCCCTACAACCTCTATATTGCCTTGGACACATCCTATTGCCTGTTGTTTGATAGATAGTCGGCCTTGGTTTTTCGCGTCATTGTTGCTTGCTCAGGTGCTGTTTCGCGTCATTGTTGTTCCACCGTTGTTGGAAGGTTGACACATGCTTAATGGTGGAGATATTTAACGGTGGAGAGGATCATGACTTTAAATAAACCTATTAAATTGCTGGGATAACTAATGAAAGAGGCACCGGTGGGCAATATATGCTATTTGGTTTTTCATGTCCACTTGTGTCTCGTAGGCCCCGAGTACTTGATACATGTTCCTTGATTATTCGCACTATCCACATCCGGGAGACCCTGTGGATCCCCTTAGCTAGAGCTTGATTCATTTCTTATTTCTTGGGGACACAAAGTAGTTTGGGGCATTATTACTACCCTGTACTTATGCCATGCTTTACTGCTTTATTTACGATTGTGCGTGGAGCACCTGTAATGTTTAGGATTGCAGAGTGTTTTCGCGGTATCGACAAGCCCAGTCACACTTTCGGGTTCCCAGTGGTTTACAACCATTGGCGCAAACCTTGGGTCCATCTTGGAGCCGGCCAACTTCGTTGTGGGTAGCTTAATGGGGTGGCCCCCTGAAATATTTTATGAATCCTGTGACTGCTTTGTCGTTAAAGCCTCGTTGGGTTTTGATTTGGTTTTTCCAAGGTTGATCATGTGTGTGTTGCTATTTGTGCACCCCTAGAGGGTAAATCTTTCTAAAAGCCGTGGCCGCAGTTATGGTCGACTTAGAGCAAAATATCTCGATCATAGACAAGCATAACTATAGTAGTGCTATAAAAGCGACTTAATATGTGACTAGTAATCAGCTTCACTACAATGGATTGGATAATAAAAATGCCAACAACTAGTGGAACTGGGGTGTATCGTGTCATGTTGTACCTGCCTAGTAAGTATTGCAACTCCAATGGAATGAGATAAAAGTTCCAACAACTGTTGGGTTTGGGATATCACATGCTAATTGTATCTGACTAGTAAGTACGCAAGTACAACTGAATGGTTAACTAAATTGCCCAATATTTATGCTATCAAGATGACTCATGCTATTTATATCTGACTAGTAAGTGCTTCAACTATAATGGAATGAATAAAACTGCCAACTGTGTGAGTTCCTCGATTTGACTTCCTCGTTTGGTCTCGAGGGGGAAATGCCAGGATGGGTATGATTGGTGTTAGTATAAGGTTGGTTCCGAGAAGGGCTTTCTTATCTCTCTCTAATATACGACAGTTTATCGAGTCTCTATATGTTGTTTAGTGCATGCTTCACTGCCGCTTCAGCCCACCATACCTATGTAGGCGAGAGCCGCCGAATTCTAGCCTCACCGTGTATTGGCCTCAGTCTTGACGCTCCTCTTTTTCCTTTGCCCTTTGTCGGCACACCCTTTTGTTTTAGCAGGTTTGAGATCGACGTCGTTAGCAGGGTTACCCTTCCGGCTTGGCCTGGGCAGGGTTATGGACGCCCTTGGTTATTCTTCAGGGCTCTTAGCCCCATTTGCATCTTATCCGTACGCGGATGTTGTATCGTTTTCGAGGTGATTTGGATCTTTGGACTGAATATCTGTATTCTTGTCTCGAGTAGTCATTGTTGTATACATATGTTCTGTGGGTTCCATCGTGGACTAATGTGTAATGGTATTACTTCGTTTTCCACCCGCACGAAAGTGCCTAGTGGGCGTCCTAGAATCGTTTCTATGCGGGTTTGGCGGGAAGCGCTAAAACTTGCATAGGGCCGATTCAAGGGTGTTACAAAGTGGTATCAGAGCCCAGCATTTACGATACGCCACTGGTCCAGCCTGTTGGATAACCTAGCTAACGGCCGATGTAGAGTGTCAAAACTATTTTACAAAAATCGGTTGGATAGATCTGATTAGGTTTGCTTTTACTCCTTGCCTCTATGCTATTCTCCTCTTACCTTTGCGTGGTTTGAATCTGTTCTCTTACCTTTCTTCAAGTCTAGGATTTCTCGTGGTTGGGTTTCCGTCGTACCTTTAGGGTTTCTAATCCTTCTTGTTGCAACGGTGTTACTATATCCGGTCTTTATGCTATCTGAGGAACCCTTCATCTGTTGTACCTTTTGGTGGATCAAAATCCACTGAAATCTTTCTTTGTATCTTTCGGTGTGTTCCAACGCGACAACATCGTCTACATCAGATCTAATGAAGAGTCTGCATGATTCCTTTGTTTTTGAACCTCGTTTGTCGAGATCTTCAGTCTGAATTCTGAGAATGGGTCGCACAATTTTCTACTGCATGTGCGAAGTAAATAGTTTGGGTGCGTGATGGATTGGCCCCCATGCCGACTACTCATTCTATTCACTCCCGTACATTGAAGTTGATTAGATTGCACTTATTCTCTCCTCTCACAGAAGTTAAAGGTGGCCTTATCTTTTGATACCTTTATCTTCGTCCTTTGTTCTCCGGAGTGTTCTCTCGACGATCGTGAGCAGCGACCATTGTTGGTGGTGTCGCCGATTTCAAGATGGAGCAAGGATCTTTGTTAGTGGTGTCGCGAGGATCTAGATGAAGCGAGAAGATTCAGACCATCGGCCTTCTTCCCCGTACCATGAGGCGGATCTCGAGGGCGAGATCCATTGTTAGTGGTGTCGAATTGTAGCACCCCGGTAAAATCACTACTAGAAAATCGCTTGGAGTTTTTGTTTTATGCATTATCATGACCGCATGCTCATGTCATCATGCCACACTGCATTGAGCATCATCATCATGCATATGTTTGTCTAAGACTATTTGGCAAAAGCCTATTTTCGTTTTCTAGTTATCCCCCTCTTTTATTTCAAATCAAAACCCCAGTCTCTTCCGGATATTTTGTTTGTCTAGAAAATATGTGCGAAAATGTTTAAACAAAATAAATAAATAAAACTATTTTTTTACTGGGCCATGCCACCTACAACCCGGCCCAACAAAACTTTAGCCCTAACCGGGCCAAACCTGACCAAACCCTAGTCCACCCTAACCCTGGCCTAATCCCATCCACAACGCCACCACCCACCAGCCTACCGTGTACCGCTGCCGCACCCCTGACCTGTTGCACAACGCATGCATCCCTGGCCCCACCAAACCTTCGCTGCCACCACAGACGCATGCCAGCGCAACCGTAGCCCGCGCCCGTGTTGACCCACCTCGACGTGCCCACCTCGGATCCTCCGCCCGACGCATGAACCGACCCCACCTCTTCGCTTCCTCGCGTCGCTCGGACGCGATCCCCTGCACCCCGCCTCTCTATCTCACCGACCAACCCCCGCGAGAGCCTCTCCCCACCACCACCAAGGGTGCTCCTTGCCTCCACTACCATGTGCCAAGACCGCAGCCGCGCGCCCCCTCATTGATCGAGAGGACCTCCAGCTCCGCCACCCCAGCTTGTCGGCCTCGACCGCATCTCCGACCGCCCCGTCCATGCCACCTCTTCGGACCCACGTGCCGCCATCCTCTCTGTTGAGCTCACCGCTAGGGCCTCGTCCTCGACGACACGGACGCGCATGGCCCCTGCTCTCCAATCCCGGCAGCGTCCCTACTTCCCCGCTCCACCACTGCAGCGGTGCTCTCAGTCGACCCGCCCGTCTCCGTGACCGAGCTGCTGCATCACGTTGGCCTCTGCATCAAGCCGGCCACCACCTGCCCGCTCGTCCCCGCACCATGCCGCCGTGCTCCTCTTACCGACGAGCTCGTCCTCAGCCGCGCTGCTGCGACCACCCTCCCTCTCTTCTGCACCATCCCCAACCTGTCCCGCACCACCACGGACCTCCTCGGCGCCGGTGCTCCTCCGCTCCGCCCCGTCCGTGTCTGCGAGCTGAGCTGTCGCCAGGGCCTTGTCCTGCCCTTGCTGTCTTCTGATGCCCAGCTGCCACCACGCCCTCCACCTCGTGAGGTAGCCTTCCTCGCCGTTCTCGTGCCGCCAACAGGAGCTCCGGACATCGCCATGTCCTCTACGACGCTCAGGCCCACGCCATCCCCAGCTCAGATGCGTCATCCCGTGGGTGTCCTCCTGCCGTTTTGTTCGGTACATGAAGATGTGTGTGCCTGTGTTTGTCGAGCAAGTTCCCCTTTAACAATACCCAAGACCTCCATAGTGACAAGTTGTACTAGTTGGGCAATAACTTGATGCAGATACTAGAGAGAAGATCTACATCGACAATATCGACCTCGATAAGGTTTTGGGCATCGATCCTCAAAGTACGGCACTGACGAGTGAAGTCGAGACCGCCAAGTACTTCATCACGGAACACCGAGCTCTCCCTCCGGAACCTCGAGACTATTCCCCTGGACTGCCATGATCTCCATCATAGACCCGAAGACGCCGAGACCCCGAGTGCGCCAACATGGATCTGAAGACCGATCCGGCGCCCGAACCCCTCCGAAACCAAGACCTTCGCCCCTAATGTAATCCCCTATTCGAGACCCTATTTTATAATATGATATTGTCTTGCTGCATATAAACTGTACATGCTTGCATACATGTTTTGTGGGTTGTGGGTACTTTGTCGATACACCTCAAAATTAAATATGGAGACTATATGCGGGCTATATTTGTCTCATATCACCTCCATTTAAATTTGCATAGCGAACCGATGACATGCTTGCCTTGTTAAGCCAACATTCAAATTGCGGGGTATCTAAATAACTTGAACCTTCTAATTAATTGTCGGGACCCCAGTTCCGCTTAATATTGCCTAATTGCATCGCATCTTTGACATGTCATGCATCATATCATAATCATGCCGAATCTTCTGCCGTAGAATTAAATAGTGCATTCGTGTTTCTTTTAGTGCTTTGCTTCTTCGCAGATTAGGCCGTTGAGTTGATGCGAGTATCGACAAGTTCTTTGGATAATGAACCTTCGGTGGTGTTTCCCAGGTGAGCATTCTCCCCCTTTCTACCTGTTTTGCATTTATAGTCTTTACTTCCTCCTGTTGATCTATTGCTATCCTTGTTGCGATGCTTTAGTTTTCGTGCACCATTTATATTCCCTACAGCCTCTATATTGCCTTGGACACATCCTATTGCCTGTTATTTGATAAATAGTCGGCCTTGCGAGTCGTAGTTGCTTGCTTAGGTGCTGCTTCGCGTCGTTGTTGTTCCACCGTTGTTGGAAGGTTGACACATGCTTAATGGTGGAGATGTTTAACGGTGGATAGGATCATGACTTTAAATACACCTATTAAATTGCTGGGATAACTAATGAAAGAGGCACCGGTGGGAAATATATGCTATTTGGTTTTTCATGTCCACTTGTGTCCCGTAGGCCCCAGGTAATTGATACATGTTCCTTGATTATTCGCACTATCCACATCCGGGAGACCCTGTGGATCCTCTTAGCTAGAGCTTGATTCATTTCTTATTTCTTGGGGACACAAAGTAGTTTGGGGCATTATTACTATCCTGTACTTATGCCATGCTTTACTGCTTTATTTACGATTGTGTGTGGAGCACCTGTAATGTTTAGGATTGCGGAGTGTCTTCGTGGTATCGACAAGCCCAGTCACACTTTCGGGTTCCTAGTCGTTTACAGCCATTGGCGCAAACCTTGGGTCTGTCTCGGAGCAAGCCAACTTCGTTGCGGGTAGCTTAATGGGGTGGCCCCCTAAAATATTTTATGAATCCTATGATTTCTTTGTCATGAAAGCCTCATTGGGTTTTGATTTGGTTTTTCCGAGGTTGATTGTGTGTGTGTTGCTATTTGTGCACCCTGTAGGGTAAATCTTTCTAAAAGCCGTGTCCGCGGTTATGGACGACTTAGAGCATAGTATCTCGATCATAGACAAGCATAACTAAAGTAGTGCTATAAATTTGACTTAATATGTGACTAGTAATCAGCTTCACTACAATGGGATGGATAATAAAAATTCCAACAACTTGTGGCACTGGGGTGTATCGTGTCATGTTATACCTGCCTAGTAAGTATTGCAACTCCAATGGAATGAGATAAAAGTGCCAACAACTGCTGGGTTTGGGATATCACATGCTAATTGTATCTGACTAGTAAGTACTGCAAGTACAACTGAATGGTTAACTAAATTGCCCACTATTTATGCTATCAAGATGACTCATGCTATTTATATCTGACTAGTAAGTGCTTCAACTATAATGGAATGAATAAAACTGCCAACTATGTGAGTTCCTCGGTTTGACTTCCTTGTTTGGTCTCGAGGGGGAAATGCCAGGATGGGTATGATTGGTGTTAGTATAAGGTTGGTTCCGAGAAGGGCTTTCTTATCTCTCTCTAATATACGACAGTTTATCGAGTCTCTATATGTTGTTTAGTGCATGCTTCGCTGCCTCTTCAGTCCACCATACCTATGTAGGCGAGAGCCGCCGAATTCTAGCCTCGCCGTGTATTGGCCTCAGTCTTGACGCTCCTCTTTTTCCTTTGCCCTTTGTCGGCACACCCTTTTGTTTTAGCAGGTTTGAGATCGACGTCGTTAGCAGGGTTACCCTTCCGGCTTGGCCTGGGCAGGGTTATGGACGCCCTTGGTTATTCTTCAGGGCTCTTAGCCCCATTTGCATCTTATCCGTACTCGGATGTTGTATCGTTTTCGAGGTGATTTGGATCTTTGGACTGAATATCTGTATTCTTGACTCGAGGAGTCATTGTTGTATACATATGTTCTGTGGGTTCCATCATGGACTAATGTGTAATGGTATTACTTCGTTTTCCACCTACACGAAAGTGCCTGGTGGACGTCCTAGAATCGTTTCTATGCGGGTTTGGCGGTAAACGCTAAAACTTGCATAGGGCCGATTCGAGGGTGTTACAACCACCGCCGTGCACTTGGGCGTGCTCAGCTGCCCACTGTGTCGTATGCTCACGGGCTGCGTCGTCATGGTTTGCGTCGATGCTGTCGTGGCTTTAAATGGAGCCGTTGATGATGTCGCGCAAAGCCTGGACCTCCGCAGCTGCCAGCCATGACGTCATTGCTGCCGCTTCCCACTCACAGTCCTCTTTCATGACGAGCTCGGCCTCCCGTCGACTTCGCACGCTTGAGGTAACCGAGTGTTGAGAGTGACCTATGGACATGGCTCACCGCTAGGGGATGTTGCGTGGAGGGAGAGCTGAATCTAATGAGCTATTGCTCGACTGCACGAAAGCAGAGAGGCAACCAGGGACAACTTGAGCTACCGCACTTGCCCGCTGGGACTGCTCAACACCCGGTGAGGGGGATGAGCAGGAAACACTCAGCCTACAAGACAACCTGGCTCTGATACCACTTGATAGGATCTCAAAATTTACTCTCATTGAAGAAGAGGATGACACTAGGAGTTGGGGCAATTTTCTGGTTTTATTTCTCACACAAACTCACACAAATGCCATATCAACATGAGGGGTTGGGGATACATATTTATAGGCTGCTAACTAGCCAAGCATATGTTAGATGCTAGTCTAAGATGCCATTCTAAGATGCTATCCTAAAGCAGGAGTCAAGGATGCTATCCTAACATGCAGTCCTTGATGCTGTATCCTAAGTGCTAGTCCTTGACACAAGGACCATGTGTGCTGGAACCCCACAAAGACCATAGTACAAATACTTATCCATCATGGTTAAGAGAACGCCTCTAGGTGGGTCAACGAATGTTGTCCATGGTAATGGTCATGACTTGCTGCTATCACACCAACTCAAGTACACATAAGGAGGTGGCCAAGTCTTGTGACAATGCATGTGCTCTTGGTGCCAGCTTGAGAACAACGGCATGTCAATCGTATGGCTTGGAAAAATCAATAGATATTGAATGATCTGTGTGTCTGAGGGTCGGGGGGATGACCCTCAATTAGGCCAAGCCACGATCAACTGCCTTGCTCCAGGGATGCCTGGCTTGATGGCCGTAAGACGGAGAACCACCACCGGGTGGACCACTCCATCTGGTCCCCCCCGCAAGATTCCCTGGCCGGCGTGTCTAGCCGGATGGCTAGAAGAACCGGCTGGGTGGCCGCCTCTACCCGGCCGCCTCGGATCCGCTGGCCAAGATAAGGAGGGGGTGATGCTCCTTGCTGAGCGCACCCCTGACCGTATAGGCTGGCGCGCCACCCTGCCGGTGCTACAAGACATCTACGCCAAAGCACCAAGGCTGGAAGCTGAGGAGAGCGTTGTCGGCTGACCGCTAAAGCACCAACTGACGAGTAAAGCACCGGCTGACGAGTAAAGCACCGTCTAATGAGCAAAGCGTCGGGTGACGCCCAAAGCAAAGGCACTGGCTCACTGTAGTGTTGTCCCCCTATACTAGAGGCTTGACGGGTCCTGGCCCACCGACTAGGCCCGTCCAGCTAGCCTGATTTGTAAACCCAAAGCGCAAAAAGTAAACCCTAGAGCCCACATTTTAACATACCTCTCCCAAACCAGTATAGAAGGGAGGGTAGTGCTAGGGTTCTAAGTAAGCTCTCTAGGTTCAATAGATTTATTAAGTTCATCTTCTTCCTCTAGCTCCCCATAGCAGCTAGGGAAACAGCTCAAGGAGAACTTGTACTAGGAATTCGCCTCCCCTATAGTAGATCCTTGAAGGAGTAGGAGTGTTACCTCGACCAGAGGGCTCCGAACCAAGGTACATCGTTGTGTGTGCAGTATCTGTGCCTAACCCATTGCAAGTAGCCACCGATAGCATCCTAGTTGTCCCCTCTCATGCCATCCTCGATGGCACTGCCGTGTTTCAGACCACAATAGTTGGCGCCCGTCGTTGGTTCGTCGTCTTCGATCACTATTGTGCCCGTCCCTTTCTTCTTCGGGTGAGCGGGCTCTTTTGTTGTGTACTGCATCCTCTCCATCAGCCCAACGATTGGCTATGTCCATTAGCTGCGAAATTTTCTTTGTCTTGGTTCTTCCAAGTTCTTCAATAAACTCCTGACGACAAAGTCCATCGTTGAAGGCGTCGATTTCTCTTTCATCGGATATGGCTTAAGCTGAATTTTTTATGATGTTCCAGCATTGGACAAAAGCCCATATTGATTCTCCTACCTTTTTCTTGCAGGCCCGCAATTGCTCCAAAGATGCGGGTCGCTTGAATGTGGACTAGAAGTTCCTGATAAATTTGTCCTCAAGATCGTTCCAACTATTGATAGAATCTTCGAGTAGTTGTCTTAGCCAGGAACATGCCGCGCCGGTTAGGTGCAGCTGCAAGCTTTGCATTGTAGTAACTTTGGAGCCGCCCTGTAACTTGATGGTTGCCAGATAATCTGTCAGCCAAGCTTTGGATTCTTGGAGACCATTATACTTTTGACGATCTTGAGGTAATTTAAAGTCTTTTGGTACCGAAGTTTTGCAAACCCGTCGGGTATAACAACTGGCTCTGCATAGTTCCTTCTCTTCCTCACTTTTGCTGTCATGGTATCTTCGGGTGCTACGCCCTTCTCTGGATCGGTCGATCCTTCACTGTGTGACATCGTTTCTTGCATCGTTTCGCAGCTCTGTTTTTGAAAAGTGGACCCGATGTGGCGATCGTGATCGTTGGGTATGACCTCCTTGCCGAGGGCTGCTGTGACGACGCAGGGATCTGTCATGTTGTCGCGTACTTCCTTGATATGCTTGCGCGAGAGATGCTCCTACAATGCCGAGATTCATTAGGGCGGAGCGGTGGAGGGCCACGCGAGGATCATTGGGTGCAGGCTAAGTTGTGATTAGATATGTTTGTGCGGCTACAATGGTTGCCTGGGCTGTTTTTGCCTTGATGTTTCTAGCCTGGTCTATTGACATTAATGATAGATCAAGGTCTCGGATTAGTCTTCTCCTTTCTGCTTCGGGGATATTCTACAACCAAGATGTTCCTCTCCTTGGCGATGCTCCTCCTGCTACGCTCCTTGATCCTCGAGTGGAGCTTAACTACGTCCGTCGTAGGCTAGATTCGTCAGCTAGTCTTTTCCATTCCTCAAGTTTCCTTTGCATCTTTAGTAGGTCTCTCTTCCTGTGATGGAGTAAATATAGATATGCTAATTAATCTCCGTGAGTGGCGTCCGTTGTCATTGGAACCGCACCCGAAATTGCTGCCCTTGCTTTTTGCCATGCGCTGGCTGGTAAGCTGAGAGTTTGCCTCTCTCCTCTGCGTGGTTCTTCTTCTCGATTTACACGGTTGACTATTGGGTCTTCCCCGTTTCGTTGGCTTCATTCGTTGTCATGACTTCCTGTATTGTGGCTTGAAAGAATATCACCAGGGTTAAAAATTGGGTTACCGTTGGAATCTTGCTAGGTCGAGGCGTCTCCGATGATCATGCATACTTGGTGTTGAGTGATGTCTCGACTGGTGACAACATCGTCTAAACCGAGGGAGACACTGTCGGGTGAACTAGTGAAATCCATCAGTTTTTGTTCTAGGTAGATTTCTGCCATCCGAATTTCGAAGTCGATGCTTTCGCTGTTTTCTTAGGTTATGAATTTGCTGGGCTTGCTTCACATGGTGGGGTTAACTATGGATCTGATCCGAAGGAGAGATTGTCGTAAAGACCATCAAGCTTCCCTAGATCCATCTCGTTTTTCTCGCTTTCTTCGCCTGCTTCGATCTGTGCTATGCCATCCATGGAGGATCCGACAGAAGATGCTGGTACCACCGTAAGCGTAGGTTTTTCCACCGACGGTTCTGATGTGATCAGGGCCGAAAGGTGCAATTCTTGCGGGTCTTCTACTTGGAAGTGGGTGCTTCCGATGATTAGATCGGATCCGCCGTTGAAATCGGCGGGTACCAATACAGGGGTGGGCGGGTGTGGATCTGCTTTTGTCAGGTTGATGCTTGGTGGAGAGCGGTCTGCCGAATCCATGGTTCCAGCGTTCAGGTTTCCCACAGACGGCGCCAATTGACGAGGGGTAACTTTGGCAATGTCCATGGTGAAGGACTTAGGGTTTTGTGGAAAAGAGAACGCTGGGGATTTCATCGGATGTCAAGAAAACAATGGAGTCAAAGTCTCCTGAATTTTGGGAATCACACTATTACAAGTTATCTAGGAGATTTCGGTACCCTCACTTGGGGTTCTCCCATCCTATATATAATATGTCGGGTCTCAAAGCCGTATGCAGATAGGTTTTACATACACGTGATTACAATATAAACACATTGTAGGTTTAGAGACTCTTTCGTAATACAATCAAAGTCTTTGTCGGTTGCTTCCTTGGGCTATCATCTGAAATCTTCCTGGGCTGTAAGCCTTTTACCCAGTATAGGGTAGTGAATCAGAAGAATCCGAGTATTCATACCTATGTCAGCTGGGGTTATCTTTTGCACGAGATTTCCGCTCGTTGTCGGTGAGCGAGTCGCCTCCGACCCTGTCCTCACTCTCGGCTCTTTCGACTGCGTCATCGATAACGTGTCCTGCTTCAATGGGGAAACCTTCCCAAGCGACGGCTCTGTCATGCACTTTGGCGACCACCCCGTCTACGTCACCAACCATCTCCAAGGCCTTCCCTCGCGAGCTCATCACCATCTTCAGCGCACTGCATGGCTTCTCCGCTCCATGCATCACCAGTAGAAGCATCGATGTCATGATCGCCGGCTCAGGCGAGGGCCACCGCCTGCCTATGGAGTGCAATGTGGGAGGCAACATCGCCGCTTCACGCGAGCAAGACCTAGATACACTAGCCACCTCCATCCAGCACCTCCGCAAGCCCATCATCCCCGAGGCGGATGCAGCGGTAGCCGTAGCTACACTAGAGGCCACGTGCCAGAATCTCCTGGAGGAGGACAGCAAGGTCACCACCAACCAGCGCCACCTGAATGCAACCATGCGTGAATAAAACACCACGCATGGCTTCGCCCGCCTGCCCGGTGCCAACCGCCAGATTCCGCCCTAGGGATGTAACCTCGACTCGTAGCTTGACCATGCTGCTGACCCACGCACACCCGTGGTTCAGCCGGTCTACAACACTTCCGCCAAGAACACGAGAGCCACGGAGGCAGCTACTGCAGAGCTGAGCCACCTTGAGGTCGATGAGCTATGCCGCCAACAGGCGCGCGCGCAGCTCCTCGTGGCCACCACCAACAAGGAACAAGCCAAGGTAGGTGCAAGCATCGGGGAAACAGCAAGAACCAGACACCTCGCCAGATGGCAGACCCATCAGCTGGTGGTATCAAGGCTTCCTCTCCAAACAGGACAAGACAGAACATCCAACCACGCAGCAGATCGGTTGGCCATGGACATCATCAGCATGACCCCGCCACGGTCACCAGCAGAAACCGCGCTCTAGCTGACAGAGCCGGGCAAGGGCAACGCCATCAAATTGCTGACGAAGCTGAAAGAAGCCTCACGCCGCCCAAGTCCCACCTGACGGGGAGACTCGGCCCGCATGAGCCAGAAACACAAGACACACGAGCACTCATCGATCTTCTAATGCAATCGTGCGCACTAGAGGAGGAGAGTATAGCCGGTCTAAGATGCTTCGGACCGTGCATCCGGAACGAACCGTTTCCAAAGGGATTTCCCAAGAGGCACACCAAAGTACGATGGCTAGGTCAAGCTAGAGGACTGGCTAGTGGATTACATCACTGCGGTAGGCATAGCCACCGGCGAGTGGCGATGCACTTGATACGTCCAAAACGTATCTACTTTCCCGAACACTTTTGCTGTTGTTTCTCCTCTAAACTTGTGTGATTTGGATGCAACTAACGCGGACTAGCGCTGTTTTCAACAGAATTGCATTGGTGTCTACTTTTTGTGAAGAAAATCAACTATGAGGAAAAATCCCGGAAAACATGCCAAAAATCATATTTCACCAGAAGGCTCCCGGAGCCAGAATACGAGACCGAGGGGGCTGGGCCCAGGCCACACCACTTGGCCGCACGGCAAGCCAAGGCCACGCCAGGCGGTGGTATGGCCGCCCCAGACTCCCCCTCGATCTCCCTCTCCGCCTATAAGTTGCCTTCTGACCTAAAAACTCAGGGGGGTTCGACATTTTTTTAGAAGGAGTTCCGCTCCGCCGCCACCACCAGATTCCACGAAACAGCACCAGAAACTCCATTCTGGCTCCCTGCCGAGACGAGGAATTGGAGGAGATCATCGCCATCATCATCACCATCGCTTCTCCATCGACCATCCATGTTTCCCCCATCTATGAGTGAGTAATCCCCCGCTGTAGGCTATGGGGATGGTAGGGATTGGATGAGATCGTTCATGTAATGGCATCAGATTGTTAGGATATGGTGCGTAGTATATTTTATTAGTGCTTTATGACTTTGTTGCGACTTTTTATGCTTAATGCTTGTCACTAGGGCCCGAGTGCCATGATTTCAGATCTGAACATATTATTGATTCATTATGATAGTATTGTTTATAGTCTTATCTGCAAGTTGTATACACACATTGTTGTCCGGAACCAACTGCCGCAAAGTGACAGAAATTGAGATAACCGGAGGGAATGGCTTTGATGTGAGGATGACATGTGTTCACGAAGTGTTAATGCTTTGCTCCGGTGCTCTATTAAAAGGAGCACCTTAATTGCCAGTAGTTCCCTTGAGGCCCTGCTACAAACGGGCTGGCAGGACAAAACATGTTGTACAAGTTCTCATTGCAAGCACGTATGACTATATATGGAACACATGCCTAGGATTATCTAGTACTTGGATGCTTTATCTTATTTATCTGCAATTGCGCTATGTTCTGATTGCTATGTGAATTGTCTTGTCCACGCAACGCCCGTCCATCCATCCCTATGCCTACCGCACTCGAATCCTACTGTTACTGCTATTATTACTGCTGTCTTTACTTTACTACTTCTGTTACTTTACTATTCCTACTACAAAACTGTTGCTACTGATAAACTGCTGTGAGCAAGATTATTTCCAGGTGTAGCTGAATTGACAACTCAGTTGTTAAGGCTTATAAATATTCTTTGGCACCCCTTGTGACGAATAAATAAATTGGGTTTCACTTCCCTCGAAAATACTGCGATACACCTCCTATACTTGTGGGTCATCAAGGCTATTTTCGGGCGCTATTGTCGGGGAGAATAGCTTTATTTATTAAGTTCACTTGGATTCTCTATTGTTCACTGCTATCCATCCATCATGAGTAAGTCTCGTGATGGCAAGGTTCCTATTTTACCATCCACTACAAGAAGAGGTACTGTTCTGAACACCTCTGCTGCTCTTGATTCACCATCTGTTATAAGTAAGCTTGTTACACCACCGCATACACATGCTACACACACTGCTACTACTGCTGAATCTGAAACTTCTGATGCTTATGATGTTGCTCCTACTGTGCTTGATAAGAGTGGTTCATTAGGTCCTTTCCTATATGCTATGATTGCAAGAACTATAACTAGAAATACTGAAACTCCTAATGAAGACACTACTACACCTGTTAGTTCACCTGAGCCTAGTGAAAGTTATGATATTGAAGATGGTTATGTTGAAATGACCGATGAATTTATTAAAGAATGTAAAAACACCCATGATAGGAGCGCTGCTAAGAGTATCCTTGAGAGGCATACTATTAGACCCAAATTGTCTCCTGTTGCTAAGTTTGCTGCTTCTCCCATAAATATTAAAGATAAAGATTATGATTTCTCTCTCGATCTATCTTACATAGCTATTGTTGAGAAAGAACCTTTTTGTGGGACTAAGAATGAAAGTGCGGTAGCACATATGAATGAACTTTCTACCATGAGTGGCTTGTTTTCTGATGATATTAAGATGCGTACTTACTTTGTTGCTAAGATTTTCCCCTTTTCACTGAAAGGAGAAGCTAAAACTTGGTTTAGTAATTTACCTCCTGGATCTATTGATAGCCCTTATTGCTTGATTAGTACTTTCCTGCAAAAATATTTTCCTCCTAGTGCTAGACATGCTATTTTGCAGGAACTTTCTGATTTTAAACAGGGAGAAAAAGAGGTATTGCCTGAATCTTGGGCAAGGTTTTCTGCTTTGATTCATTCACAGGCTGGAAGTCCATTACCTAAGAATGAGCTTCTTGATATATTTTATAATGGACTAACCAAAGAATCTAGGACATACCTAGATAGTTGTGCTGATTGTGTTTTCAGGAATAGGACTCCTAAGGAAGCCGAGGAATTAATGGCTAAAATAAGAAAGAATTATGAAGATTGGACTCCTCTTGAACAAGTTATACCTGAAGTAATTGTACCTAAACCTATTATACCAATGCTTATTCCAACATCAAAGAAGAGGGGAGTTATTGAATTAAATGATGAAGCGATGAAGGAAACTAAGAAATGTCTTAAGGAGAAGGGAATTAAAGCTGCAGATGTCAAGAATTTACCTCCTATAGAAGAATTATGTAAGCCTATTCCCTACTCATCCACTATCAACGTACACTCTCTCCAACACTTTGATGAAGGTGATATCCCTTACTCTAAACCTCCTGATTAATGCTTAGAAGAATTCGATATCTTTATTGTTAAGCAGGATAATTTTAACAAAAGGGTGCAAAATCATCTAATGGAAAACACTAGAGCTATTGTTAAGTTGAAGCATATTGTGGAAAGAACCTCTAATGATGTTAAAATGATTGTTAAACACTTTCAAATGGTTCAAACTCAAATAGATCAACTTGTTAAAGTGCAAAATGACTTGCTAGTTAATGCTGCTAAAGAAAAACATGCTTATGAAATTATAACTAGAAGTGGTGTTGCTACCTAGGATCCTCTATATCCCGAGGGGCATCCCAAAAGAATTGAGCAGGATTGTCAACAAGCTGAAAATAGAGGTTCTACTCGTAAGAAAAGCAAAAGGAAACAAAAAACTATTGTAGAACCCTCTGAACCTGCTATAGATCCTAATAGTATATCTATTTTTGATGCTGAAACTGAAAGTGGTAATGAAGAAAATGATGTTCCCAATGAAGAAAAAGTTGAAGAAGAACCTGAGAAGCACACTAAGAATACTAAATACACTAAAGAAGATTTTGTTGCTAAGAAACATGGTAGTGAAAGAGAGCCTTGGGTCCAAAAACCTATGCCTTTCCCTGATAAGAAACACAAGTCAAAGGAAGATGAACACTATAATAAGTTTTGTGAGTGGATGAAACCTTTATTCTTGCAAATTCCTTTGACTGATGCTATTAAATTGCCTCCTTACTCAAAGTATATGAAGGATATTGTCTCGAATAAAAGGAAGATCCCTAATGAAGAAATTTCTACTTTGCTTGCTAATTATTCCTTTAATGGTAAGGTTCCTAAGAAACTTGGAGACCCAGGATTCCAACTATCCCTTGCTCTATTAAGAATAGTTATGTTAGAACTGCTTTGTGTGATTTGGGAGCTGGAGTTAGTGTTATGCCTTTCTCCCTCTATAAGAGGCTTCAACTAGAAAAATTAATACAACTGATATATCTTTGCAAATGGCTGATAAATCTACCACTATTCTTGTTGGTATATGTGAGGATGTACCTGTTCAAGTGGCTCATAATTGTTTGATATTAACTGATTTTGTTGTGCTTGAAATGCCTAAAGATGATAATATGTCTATTATTCTTGGGAGACCTTTTCTTAATACTGCAGGAGCTGTTATTAATTGTAATCATGGAAAGGTGACCTTTAATGTTAATGACAAGGAACATACTGTCTATTTACCCAAGAAGATTGAAAGGACTTATGGTTTGAATTCAATTCAACATGTTGAGGGCATTCAAGTTGGGGAGATATATTGTCCCATACCAAGAGAAAAATTTGAAACTATTATGATTGGGACCATTGATATCAAGGTTGAGGTAACATAATCATTAGTGGAATACAAGGTTTTGTCTCATATGATTTTTTTTGGTAGCAAGACCTGATCAACCTTGTTAACAAAAGGATTCTGTTGAACAAAACAATGTTTTCACTATGATTATCTCCGTTTACTTCTATTGCTATCCATTTTAGTTTTTTCTTTCGTTTAGTTTTTTTGTTGTTGTTAGTTGCTTGCATGTTAGAGTGTCTTAGAACTCCTGTAGTTCTAGCCTTGTTTTGTCCTTGCATCTTTTTCCAAAAAAAAATCTGTCTGTCAGAAAATCATTCTTCTATACCTGAAAATGCCCAAAAATAAAGTGTCTCGAAAAATTCTAGAAAATTCATATTAAATTTTTACGTGAAAAAGGAGCAGAGGAGTGCCTGAGAGGTACTAGGGGGACCCACCAGGTAGGCTCACCACCTGGTGGCGTTGCCTGCCCTGGGTGGTGCCATGCCATGGTGTGGGCCACCCCTGGCCCTCCACTAACTCTCTCACCTACCACTTTCTTCTCTCTCCCGAGTAAGCTCTAGTTCATTGCTCAAAATCGCGTTCTTGCTGTGCTTACTCTCGATTTTTTCGATCTCCTTGCTCAGCCCATCTTTGTTGCTGAAATTTGGAGCACTTGTTCTCTGGTATGTGACTCCTCCCCTTGTCCAAGTAGATTTGTCTTTAGTGGATTTTATCTTGAGTATTTTTCTGCTATAGGTGACAGGTTATGAGAGCTTGTGTAGCATCCCATCTGTCTAACATCTGTAATGCTACATGGTCTAATAATAAAATCTACTTCCTACATATAATTATTGCATCATCATTATATCATGCTCATGTCATCATGCCACCTTTCATTTGAGCATCATATAAAACCCTTTCCATTTGCTTCTTCTCTCATATGCATTCATATTACTTGTATTTGCCTCTTGATGATTGTAGTTGCTTCTTGATAGATTGTTTCATGCCGAAGTTGAGTTGAGGGCATATCTCTTTAATTCTTTCCACCTATTAACTTGTCTATTTCATATCTCTTTGGAGTCCATTCTAATACCACCATACATGTACATGTGGGCCCTAACATTTTGTTCTTGGTATTTTATCTCATGCCCATCCATGTATAGTGTATGGATCCACCAATATTAGCCTTGTTTTTGGCTCACCTCAAATCTTGTTGTGTTTTATCTTTCTTACACTACCACATGCATGCATTTGCCTCACATGCATGCATTAGTGCAATATTTCATGTGCATGCAATATAAACCACATAATCTAGCCACATGAAATATTAGACCCTTTTTAACATTTGGTTTTCTAAAGTTCGATTTGGGTTTTTGTTGGCTTTATGTATGTGTTTCAAACAAGGTTTGGGAATTAAATTCAAACCAAACAAATATAGAGAGGGAATCCTATCTCTACCATATCCCTAACAATCTACTCCACCTAAAACCTAGATGCTTACTTATTCTAGCTAGCTAATCTCTCTCTTCCTCTCTCTCTCTCTTAAAACCCTAGCTAACCATGACATTACCTAGCCCAAACCCTCTTTCTCCTTTTGTTTTTCCTAGCTTGGCCGCATCCTCCCTCCACACCTTGTCCACCCCAGCTCGGCGCCCTTGTATCAACCGGTGCAGCCGAACCCTCTCCCCAACAGCCGCACGCCTCCACTCTCCTTCTCTCGGTCGAACCAAACCAGATGGCCGGGTCTTGTTCCTCTTCCTGGACGAGCACGTGATCGCTCGTACGTGCCAGCCCACCCCCACACGCGCCTTGCTCGCTCTCTTTTCTCTCGACATAAAGCAAGCAGGGGTTTCTGCCAGCCATACCCTCCTCATCTACCTCTCTCCACCAGTCCATCCATCGCCAGGGCCAGATCCCTTTCCCCCTTTCCAAGTTAGCAACCTCCCTGGACAACCAAAACTCTATCCCCGGCCCCATCGACGGCCTTGCCGTCTCTCTGTCAATCCGTCGCCGCCGGAGAGCTTCCACTATGGCTAGGAGGGGTGCCTCGTCATCCTCATCAAGCGGAGCAAGACGAAGTGCCAGGAGCTGAACACGCCGAGCTCTCCTTCTTGGACTCCAAGGCCACGCTCACCGCGGTGACCATGACCGTCTACTCCCTCTCGCCACTTTCCCCGTCGGCGTCCCGTACTCCAACCTTGCCAACAAAGCCATGGTGAGCTTGCTTTACTTCCCGTCTTAGCTCTCCTCCGCCCTGGTATCACACCGGCACCGCTTCGCTGCCGCTCGCCGACATCGCCTTGCCGCTCTATCGCGCACGCCCTGCAGCCACCAGCCACAAGTCGTGGCACACAGCAGCGCACGCGAAGCCCCCGCACCTCTGTTCCCGGAGACGCCCCGACCTCCTCGGCCCAGATCTGGCGCCTCTGAGCACTTGGAGGCGTAGAGGGTTGTCCCAGCTTAGCATAGAAGCAAACCACGCACCAATCCATCGACCACAGCCCCGGGAATCACCTGCTAAAGATCGCAGTTTCTCTCAGTGGTTTGGCCTGTTTCCGTCAGTCTGAACCGGCTAGATCGCCTCTGTCCCTCGCCGTTTGCCGGCCGCTACTGACCTACTCCGGCAATGAATCATGAACGCAAGATGAAGCCCTTGATCTCCTCTACACTTTTGTTTTTTGCGGTACCGCCCAATTCCTCTTGGTTCGATCGCAAAACTCTCGCAAAGATCGATCCAGCTAGCTCGTGTAGTGGATCGAATTTCAGATTCGCTGGACTTTTTGCATAAAACACGTCGGCAGTATCTGTCCGTCACGGACAGACCCCTCGCGTCCTAGCAGCGCCCACATGTCCCACGCCCGCGGGCCGTGCACGCGAGTGGCCCCGCATCTGACCGGGCCCGTCTGTCGGTCGCTGCGGGTAAACTCCCCGTGGGTGAGAAAAGGCCGGACCAACCCGCTGCGCCAGCTGGCGTTGACTCAGCACTGGTCCCTCGCGTCAGTGACTCGGGCTAAGTTCCACCTGAGTACAAAAAGTTTCTGTGAGACTTTTCAAAATAAAGTTAATTCTAGGAATTTTGCATATTGGTTTTAATATTCAGAAATTAATAACTTTTTATTAACTTTTCCAAATAATACAAATGACATATGTTTTTGAATCAGAAAAATGTGAGGATTTCAAATATGCCATCCAAATTAATGTTGGACAAATTTAAATTTTCGAAATTGTTTAATTGCAATAAAAATGCCTTTTCTTAATTAATTAATAACTTTAAATCTATAACTCCAAATTGGACAAATAATATGTCTAAATCGATCAGCACGATGAGTCCGTTCTATTTATGCATGCCATGTTCTGAATTGCAGCATGCATCATATAAATATTAAGTGGACAACAAGTTATATGGGACCAAAACATGACTAAAATTTTATAAAATGCTTTATTCTTGTATCCCACACCTCACCCAGGCCATGCTACATTATTGCCATGTGCATCATTCATCATGGCATGCTTGTTTGCTTGACGCATTTTAATTATATGCTTGTGCACTTTAATTATGTTGGCCCTTGTTTGTTTGGTTCTTCTTTCGAATAGACGCCGAGCAGGGGAAATATCAGGAATCCTAGGAGTACTACCCAGATCCGTCTCTCGCTTCAACGGAGCTGCCAGGCAAGCACTACCACATGCTTGCATACATATAGTACCTATTGCCTCCCTCTTATTCTTGCATCATTGAGTCGCGATTGCATTAAATTGAATCCCAAGTTCTGCATAGCCTTTACTTTAAACCCCATCGAGCATGTTCCTCAATCCCATGAGCCATTACTACAGGAGTTGTTTAAGCCATGCGAGTCGTAGAACAGAATGTATAGGGTTTGTGAGTGTCTGATGGATAACGAGGTACCTAAACAACTTAACCTGAGAAGTAAAGGGATAACTAATGAAAGAGGCCCCGGTGAGCACTATCTGCTATTTGGTTTTTCATGCTCACTTGTGTCCCGTAGGACCCTGAGTACTTGATTCATGTTCCTTGAATATTCGCACTATCCACCGTGAGGCCTTATGGACCCCCTGAGTCAGAGCTTGATTCATTTCTATTTCTTGGGGCCACAAACTAGTTTGGGGTTTTATTTACTATCCTGTACTTATGCCATGCTTTACCGCTTAATTTAAGATTGTGCGTGGAGCACCTGTACTGTTTTGGATCGCGCCACGTTTCCGCGGTATCGACAAGCCCAGTCACACTTTCGGGTTCCCAGTCATTTATAGCCGTCGTCGCAAACCCTGGGTCCGTTTCGGAGCCGGCCTTCTTTGTTGCGGGTAGCTTATTGGGGTGGCCCCCTGAAATATTTCAGAATCCTATGATCGCTTTGTCACGAATGCCTCGTTGGGTTTTGATTTGGTTTTTCCGAGGGTGATCGAGTGTGTGTTGCTATTTGTGCACCCCTGCAGGGTAAATCGTTCTAAAAGCTGTGTCCGCGGTTATGGACGACTTGGAGCATAGTTTCTCGATCATAGACAAGTATAACTAAAGTACCGCTTTTAATTTGACTAAATACCTGACTAGAAAATAGTGCAATACTCATGGAATGGTTAATAAAACTGCCAACGGATGTGTTGTTCGTCTGCTTTCTCATTGGTAAGCGAGAAGGAGGATGGATCTGTTACTTTATACTATTATAACTGTTGTTTCTAATTAACGGACATTCGTCTATCATTGGTTAGGCGGATGGTTAGCGAGTATCTATAGACTTGATAGTTATTATCTTTTGCTGCAATTGCGTCACCCCAGGTTATGTCCCCTTTAGAGGCATAAAGACTTGCTGAGTACCCCTAGGGTCTCACACGATAAATTGTTTGATTCAGATGAACAGGTGTATACGCAAGATTGATACTGGGTGGAGGATACAGATGACGTTGGCAACGATCACTCGGTGTAGAGATTCCGGGGATGGGGATCCGCGAGATCTGTGGGCGGGATGTGCTTATTTATGTGGCATCCTATGCCGATTTGCTTCTTGTCCGTACTCGGATCTTGTTTCCCGCTTCCGCTTGATACTCTGATGTTTGATGTATAAGGAGCTATCCTAAACTATTATCTCTATCTCGGATATTTGGATCTTGCCGTATGGCGTTGTAATATTTCTATTTCTTTTAGATGGTATGGCTCTGAGAACTGTTGTAAGGTAGCTTGTATATATACTCACTTGTGTATGTATTTGATCTCTTCGCCTGTTGCCTACGCCGCTCGCTCTTGTCCCGATGTCTTGGAAGTGGTTAGGACGGCCGACGGGTCTACACGTGGGTGGCCCCTGGGCCCTCACTATACTATTTTAACCACTTCTGAATCATCTAGACTTGAACTTAGAGTGTAGGGTCCGAGGTTGTTACAATTGGTATCAGAGCCATCCCGCCCTTCAGGGTCTCAGCCAAATGGTCGTTTTCAGTCTAGCAAATATTTTTGGTAGATATGTATACTAGGGAAAAACAAAATGTGAGAGTAGTACTGCTTCCATTTTTCTTCTTACCCATCCACCCACCCTTTTCTGGTAAGGAAATGTAACGTTTTCAATCCTCTTCTAAAATTCAAACTAGGATTCACGTGTTCTGGGTTCCGTAGTACCATAGGTTGTGTGTGTGTGTGTGTGAATTCCTTGTCTATCTATTGCATCCAACTTGTTATCGCTAGCTGCCTTTTGGTTATCGACTGTTGGTACATTCCATACCGACATGCCTTTGTAAACCGATGCAATCTATCTGATTCGTTGTATACCGGCGCGATCTGTCTTACTCTTTGTTATCCGACGCTATCTTGTTGGGGTGTTTGTCCGTAGTTGCTACTCTTTAGGTTCATCTTTAGAAAGAAGGAAGTTAGGATATGTGTTTTACTTATTCATGTGCGGAGTAATGATTTGAGTGCGGGATGGAGTCGCGACCATACCACTAATTTTATCATTCGCTCTTGTATATTGGACTAGTAGAGTTACTAATCTTGATTTGTTAAGTGGTTTTGCGCATAAAGTGGTATTTTAATGCCGAAATTTGCGGAATTTTTTTTCTTTGATAAGCTTTGTGTACCACACTCCTTGTTCAATCGTGTGCTATATGATTACTATCTTCTAGGTGCTTTGAACATGGTTGATATTTTAATATCATCTTAGTAAATTGTATCCTTTAATCTTGGTTAATTCCATTTTGGGACTATTTTGGATTATTATTATTCTCCATTATGGTACTGACTTGAGTTTTATATCAATCACAGGATGGCACCACCACACTGTTCTGAGGAGGATATACCACCTGAACTAGGGGCTGCGTTGGCAAGTATTGCAAATGACTTGGGAACAATGCAGCGGAACCAACAGCGTTTTGAAGAAAGTGTCAGGAGGAATGAGTTTGTTCCGCTACCTCCACCTCCCAAGCGAGGAGACATCAAGAGGTTTCTGAAGTTCAACCCACGCCACTTTGAGGTGTCTGATCAGCCACTGGACGCTGATGATTGGCTGCGTGAGATGTCAAGGTTGCTGATGACTGCTGATGTTCTAGAGCAAGAATGGGTAAAATGTGCCACTCACCTTCTGAAGGGAGACGCAGCTCTGTGGTGGGAGAATTACCTCAAGGCAAACCACTCTGTTTTTCAGCCTACTTGGGAGCAGTTCACTGGGGCTTTCAAAGAGCAATATCTGTCAGAAATTGTCATGGAACGGATGAAGGAAGTGTTTCTCAACCTCAAGCAGGGCAATGACAATGTCAATACCTATATCAGAAACTTCATGAATCTTTCTCGGTATGGTGGCGATGAGATCTCTGATGACAAGAAGAAGCAAAAGAGGTTCAGGCAAGGGCTCAATGCATCTATCAAATATGCAATCACTCATGCAAGGCCAGGGTCTTTTCAAGAACTCCAACACATAGCTCTACAGGAGGAAGCGGGTAGACAAGTGTTTGAGGAGTCCAAGAAACACATTCGTGACGCAGCAAGCTCTTCAGCTATGACAACTCCTTCTAAGCGCCGCCTGTGGGTTCCTAATACCGCACTGTCGCTCCCGTCTCCACCAAGAACTCCAAGCTACGCAGCAAGGCCACCAAAATCCTTCACCGCGGCTCCTAGGGGCTACAACCACAACTACCCTGGAGCGCCTGGCGGAGTCCCTGGCTATGCTGCTCCACGTCCACCTGGTGCTTGTTACACCTGTGGGAACACTGGGCATCAACACTGGAGTTGTCCCATTAACAACAAAGATCTTCCACCACCACCTCCAAGACCTGCGGCAAGTTCTTCTATGGTTCGTGCACCTCCACCGCGGGCTCTCAACATCAACACTAAGCTCGGGTCCACTATTGCTCGTGCCAACTGTGTCAACACCGCTCAAGCTGAGCATGCACCTGGAGTTGTGATGGGTATGCTTCCTCTTAACTCAGTTCCTGCACGAGTTTTATTTGATTCTGGTGCATCACATTCATTCGTGTCATACAAGTTTGCGGAGAGTAATGGGTTACCTTCTGATGCTTTACCAACTCGCCTCATGGTGCAATCTGCTGGATCAAACATGAGGGCTTCTAAAATCAGCCATGGTAATCAAATTGAGATTGGTGGTTCTTCGTTCCCGGCTTCCTTAATTATTCTGGGCAATTCTGACATTGATGTTATCTTGGGCATGGATTGGATAACAGAAAATGCAACTGTGATTGATTGTGCTGAATGCTCGGTTTCTCTGAAAAATCCTGAAGGCCATATAGTCTATTCTCCAATTCTGATTCCTACAATTCAGCTTTTCTCTTTGGCGGCTCTGAATGATGATGCTATGGATGCTATTCAGAGTGTTCTGGTGGTCCGTGAGTTTCCAGATGTTTTTCATGAAGAGCTACCAGGTATGCCTCCTGGCCGAGAGGTCGAGTTTGTGATTAAGCTTGAACCTGGTACCGCTCCTATCTCCAAGCGGCCTTATAAAATGGGTCCTGCTGAATTGGCTGAACTCAAACGTCAGCTTGATGAACAAGAGAAGTTGGGTTTCATTCAGCACAGTACTTCTTCTTGGGGTAGCCCAACCATCTTTGTGAAGAAGCGAGACAATACTGATAGACTTTGTGTTGACTATCGAGCTCTCAATGCTAAAGCCATCAAGAATAAATATCCCCTTCCGCGGATTAATGATCTCTTCGATCAGCTAGCTGGAGCTGTGGTTTTCTCTAAGCTTGACTTGAGAAGTGGTTATCATCAAATCAAGATTCGCAAGGAAGATGTTCCCAAAACACCTTTGACCACCCGCTATGGCTTGTATGAGTACACGGTCATGTCCTTCGGTCTCACCAACGCACCTGCCACCTTCTCGAGGCTTATGAACTCGGTTTTCATGGAGTATCTTGATAAGTTCGTCGTGGTCTATCTGGATGACATTCTAGTCTATTCTAAGTCAAAAGAAGAACATGAAGCTTCGTGAGAACCGCCTGGATGCAAAGTTCTCCAAGTGTGAGTTCTGGCTCCCTGAAGTCACCTATCTGGGTCACGTCATCTCTGCTAAGGGCATTGCCGTTAACCCAGAAACTGTTCGGACAATTGTTGACTGGCTTCCACCCAAAAATGTCAAAGAAGTCCGGAGTTTCCTTGGTTTGGCTAGTTACTGCCGTCGCTTCGTTCAGAATTTCTCGAAGATTGCGAAGCCTCTTACCAATCTCCTCAAGAAAGGCAAGAAATACCTTTGGTCTCCTGCATGTCAAGCAAGCTTTGAAACACTCAAGGAGAAGCTCACTTTCACACTAGTCTTGATTCCTCCAGATACATCCAACCTTTCCACATATTCTGTGATGCCTCATTGCAAGGATTGGGTGCGGTCCTTATGCAAGAAAAACAAGTTGTTGCTTATGCCTCTCGATAGTTGAAGACGCATGAGATCAACTATCCTACACATGACCTCGAACTCGCAGCAGTTGTCTTTTCTTTGAAAGTATGAAGGCACTACTTGCTTGGCAACCATTGTGAGATCTTTTCTAATCACAAGTGTCTGAAGTATATCTTCACACACCCTGATCCCAACCTTCGTCAGAGGAGGTGGATTGAAGCAATTAATGATTTTGATCTGTCGATCAACTACACTCCTAGCAAAGCTAATGTCATGGCCGATGCTCTCAGCCGAAAAGCTTATGTCAACAACCTCATGGTGGAAGAACAACAGCCTCTCTTGTGTGAGGAATTCCGCAAGCTCAACCTTGAAATTATGGATCAAGGGTATCTTCTGAACCTCCTGGCAACACCTCTCTTGGAAGAAAAAGTTCGCTCCATTGAACTTGGTGATCCTTACACTGAAAAGATCATCTCCAACATTCAGCTGCCGAAGTATGAGTCCTTCCACGTCGACGACCAAGGCGCTCTTTTCTTTGAACACCGGATGTTTGTTCTGAACTACCCGGGTTTAAGAGAGCAAGTTCTCAAGGAGGCGCATGATTTTGTTCTTTCTATCCACCCTGGCAGCACTAAGATGTACATGGATCTGAAAACACAATATTGGTGGCCTGGGTTGAAACGATATTGTGCCAAGTATGTCTCGGAGTGTGATGTCTACCGCAGAGTTAAAGCTGTTCATCAGAAACCTTCCGGTCTTCTAAAGCCATTGAAGCCTCCGGAATGGAAATGGGAGAAAGTCGAGATGGACTTCATAACTGGCTTTCCAAGGTCGCAGAAGGGCAACAATGCAATCTTTGTTGTCATTGACAGGCTTTCTAAAGTGGCTCACTTTTTCCTGTCAAGGAAACAATTTCTGCAATTCAGTTGGCTGAGCTCTATATCAACAGAATTGTCTCTCTGTATGGAGTTCCTCTGGAGATCAGCTCAGGCCGTGGAAGCATCTTCACTTCCAAGTTCTGGGGAAGTTTCCAAAATGCTTTGGGAACAAAGTTGAACTTCAGCACAACTTACCACCCTCAGTCGCAAGGACAAGTTGAAAGGATCAATCAGATTCTGGAAGATATGCTCCGTGCTTGCGTCATCTGGTTCGGCATGAAGTGGGAAGAATGCCTTCCTTATGCTGAATTCTCTTACAACAACAGCTTCTAAAAAAAAGTCTAAAGATGGCACCATTTGAGGTTCTCTATGGCCGCAAATGCAGAACTTCGATTGGTTGGTCGGGCGCAGGTGAAAGAACATTGTTTGGCCCCAACATTGTAACTCAAGCGGAGGAGAAGGTTCACATCATTCTCGAAAACCTGAAGGTTGCTCAAAGTCGCCAGAAGAGCATCTATGATAGAAAGCACACGGACATGGAGTATGTCCCTGGTGATCTCGTTTACCTTCGTGTCACTCCCATGAGAGGCACGCACCGGTTTGGTATCAAAGGAAAGCTGGCTCCTAGATACATCAGTCCTTTCAAAGTTCGTGGAAGAAGAGGAGAAGTCGCTTATGCTCTGCAGCTCCCTAAAAAACTCAAGGTCCATGATGTTTTCCATATCTCTCAACTCAAGAATTGCTTCAAGGATCCCGGCAGGACCGTGGACCATGAACTCATCAATCTCCAAGAAGACCTGTCTTATCAAGAACACCCCACAAAAATCCTAGAAGTCGCAGAAAGAAGGACTCACAACAAGTCCATCAAGTTATGCAAGGTGAAGTGGTCGCACCATTCCGTTGATGAAGCCACTTGGGAACGCGAGGATGAGCTCCGCGCCAAGTATCCTACCCTCTTCGTGTCTTCTTCTTCTTCCAAGAATCTCGGGGCGAGATTCCTGTTTAGTGGGGGAGAGTTGTAGCATCCCATCTGTCTAACATCTGTAATGCTACATGGTTTAATAATAAAATGCTACTTCCTACATATAATTGTTGCATCATCATTATATCATGCTCATGTCATCATGCCACCTTGCATTTGAGCATCATATAAAACCCTTTCCATTTGCTTCTTCTCTCATATGCATTCATATTACTTGTATTTGCCTCTTGATGATTGTAGTTGCTTCTTGATTGATTGCTTCATGCCCAAGTGGAGTTGAGGGCATATCTCTTTAATTCTTTCCACCCATTAACTTGTCTATTTCATATTTCTTTGGAGTCCATTCTAATACCACCATACATGTACATGTGGGCCCTAACATTTTGTTCTTGGTATTTATCTCATGCCCATCCATGTATAGTGTATGGATCCACCAATATTAGCCTTGTTTTTGGCTCACCTCAAATCTTGTTGTGTTTTCTCTTTCTTACACTACCAAATGCATGCATTTGCCTCACATGCATGCATTAGTGCAATATTGCATGTGCATGCAATATAAACCACATAATCTAGCCACATGAAATATTAGACCCTTTTTAACATTTGGTTTTCTAAAGTTCGATTTGGGTTTTTGTTGGCTTTATGTATGTGTTTCAAACAAGGTTTGGGAATTAAATTTAAACCAAACAAATATAGAGAGGGAATCCTATCTCTACCATATCCCTAACAATCTACTCCACCTAAAACCTACATGCTTACTTATTCTAGCTAGCTAATCTCTCTCTTCCTCTCTCTCTTAAAACCCTAGCTAACCATGACATTACCTAGCCTAAACCCTCTTTCTCCCTTTGTGTTTCCTAGTTTGGCCGCATCCTCCCTCCAGACTTGTCCACCCCAGCTCGGTGCCCGCGGATCAACCGGTGCAGCCGAACCCTCTCCCCAGCAACCGCACGCCTCCACTCTCCTTCTCTCGGTCGAACCAAACCAGATGGCCGGGTCCTGTTCCTCTTCCTGGACGAGCACATGATCGCTCATACGTGCTAGCCCACCCCCACACGCGCCTTGCTCGCTCTCTTTTCTCTCGGCATAAAGCAAGCAGGGGTTCTTCCAGCTGCACCCTCCTCATCTACCTCTCTCCACCAGTCCATCCATCGCCAGGGCCAAATCCCGTTTCCCCTTTCCAAGTTAGCAACCTCACTAGACAACCAAAACCCTATCCCCGACCACCACTGCCATCGACGGCCTTGCCGTATCTCTGTCAATCCGTCGCCGCCGGAGAGCTTCCACCATGGCTAGGAGGGGCGCCTCGTCATCCTCATCAAGCAGAGCAGGACGAAGTGCCAGGAGCTAAACACGCTGAGCTCTCCTTCCTGGACTCCAAGGCCACGCTCACCACGGTGACCACGACCGTCTACTCCCTCTCGCCACTTTCCCCGTCGGCGTCCCGTACTCCAACCTTGCCAACAAAGCCGTGGTGAGCTTGCTTTACTTCCCGTCTTAGCTCTCCTCCGCCCTGGTATCACACCGGCGCCGCTTCCCTGCCGCTCGCCGATGTCGCCTTGCCGCTCTGTCGCGCATGCCCTGCAGCCACCAGCCACAAGCCGTGGCACACAGCAGCGCACGCGAAGCCCCCGCACCTCTGTTCCCGGAGACGCCCTGGCCTCCTCGGTCCAGATCCGGCGCCTCTGAGCACTTGGAGGCGTAGAGGGTTGTCCCAGCTTAGCATAGAAGCAAACCACGCACCAATCGGTCGACCACAGCTCCGGGAATCGCCTGCTGAAGATCCCAGTTTCTCTCGGTGGTTTGGCCTGTTTCCGTCAGTCTGAACCGGCTAGATCGCCTCTGTCCCTCGCCGTTTTCCGGCCGCTGCTGACCTTCTCCGGCGACGAATCATGAATGAAAGATGAAGCCCTTGATCTCCTCTACACTTTTGTTTTTTGCGGTACCGCCCAATTCGTCTTGGTTCGATCGCAAACCTCTCTCAAAGATCGATCCAGCTAGCTCGTGTAGTGGATCGAATTTTAGATTCGCTGGACTTTTTGCATAAAACCCCCCGGCATTATCTGTCCATCACGGATAGACCCCTCGCGTCCCAGCAGCTCCCACGTGTCCCACGCCCGCGGGCCGCGCGCGCGAGTGGCCCCGCATCTGACCGGGCCCGTCTGTCGGTCGCTGCGGGTAAACTCCCTATGGGTGAGAAAAGGCCGGACCATCCCGCTGCACTAGCTGGCGTTGACTCAGCGCTGGTCCCGCGCGTCAGTGACTCGGGCTAAGTTCCACCTGAGTACAAAAAATTTCTGTGAGCCTTTTCAAAATAAAGTTAATTCCAGGAATTTTGCATATTGGTTTTAATATTCGGAAATTAATAACTTTTTATTGACTTTTCCAAATAATACAAATGACATATGTTTTTGAATCAGAAAAATTTGAGGATTTCAAATCTTCCATCGAAATTAATGTTGGACTAATTTAAATTTTCGAAATTGTTTAATTGCAATAAAAATGCCTTTTCTTAATTAATTAATAACTTTAAATCTATAACTCCAAATTGGACAAATAATATGTCTAAATCGATCAGCACGACGAGCCCGTTCTATTTATGCATGCCATGTTCTGAATTGAAGCATGCATCATATAAATATTACGTGGACAACAAGTTATATGGGAGCAAAACATGACTAAAATTTAATAAAATGCTTTATTCTTGTACCCCACGCCTCACCCAGGCCATGCTACATTATTGCCATGTAAATTGTGCATCGTTCATCATGGCATGCTTGTTTGCTTGACGCATTTTAATTGTATGCTTGTGCACTTTAATTATGTTGGCCCTTTTTTGTTTGGTTCTTCTTTCGAATAGACGCTGAGCAGGGAAAATATCAGGAATCCCAGCAGTACTACCCAGATCTGTCTCTCGCTTCAACTGAGCTGCCAGGCAAGCACTACCACATGCTTGCATACATATAGTACCTATTGCGTCCCTCTTATTCTTGCATCATTGAGTCACGATTGGATTAAATTGAATCCCAAGTTCTGCATAGCCTTTACTTTAAACCCCACCGAGCATGTTTCTCAATCCCATGAACCATTACTACAAGAGTTGTTTGAGCCATGTGAGTCGTAGAACAGCATGTGTAGGGTTTGTGAGTGTCTGATGGATAATGAGGTACCTAATCAACTTAACCTGAGTAGTAATGGGATAACTAATGAAAGAGGCACTGGTGATCACTATCTGCTATTTGGTTTTTCATGCTCACTTGTGTCCCGTAGGACCTCGAGTACTTGATTCCTGTTCCTTGAATATTCGCACTATCCACATCCGGGAGGCCTTATGGACCCCCCCGAGCCAGAGCTTGATTCATTTCTATTTCTTGGGCCACAAACTAGTTTGGGGTTTTATTTACTATTATGTACTTATGCCATGCTTTACCGCTTAATTTAAGATTGTGCGTGGAGCACCTGTACTGTTTTGGATCGCACCACATTTCCGCGGTATCGACAAGCCCAGTCACACTTTCGGGTTCCCAGTCATTTATAGCCATCGTCGCAAACCCTGGGTCCGTTTTGGAGCCGGCCAACTTCGTTGCGGGTAGCTTATTGGGGTGGCCCCCTGAAATATTTCTGAATCCTGTGATCACTTTGTCGTGAATACCTCGTTGGGTTTTGATTTGGTTTTTCCGAGGTTGATCGAGTGTGTGTTGCTATTTGTGCACCCCTGCAGGGTAAATCTTTCTGAAAGCCGTGTCCGCGATTATGGACAACTTGGAGCACAGTTTCTCGATCAGAGACATGTATAACTAAAGTACCGCTTTTAATTTGACTAAATACCTGACTAGGAAATAGTGCAATACTCATGGAATGGTTAATAAAACTGCCAACAGATGGGTTGTTCGTCCGCTTTCTCATTGGTAAGCGAGAAGGAGGATGGATCTGTTACTTTATACTGTTATAACTGTTGTTTCTAATTAACGGACATCCGTCTATCATCGGTTAGGCGGATGGTTAGCGAGTATCTATAGACTTGATAGTTATTATCTTTTGCTGCAATTGCGTCACCCCAGGTTATGTCCCCTTTAGAGGCATAAAGACTTGCTGAGTACCCCTAGGGTCTCCCACGGTAAATTGTTTGATACAGATGAACAGGTGTATACGCAAGATGGATACTGGGTGGAGGAGACAGATGACGTTGGCAACGATCACTCGGTGTAGAGATTCCGAGGATGGGGATCCGCGAGATCTATGGGCGGGATGTGCTTATTTATGTGGCATCCTATGCCGATCTGCTTCTTGTCCGTACTCGGATCTTGTTTCCCGCTTCCGCTTGATACTCTGACGTTTGATGTATGAGGAGCTATCCTAAACTATTATCTCTATCTAGGATATTTGGATCTTGCCGTATGGCGTTGCAATATTTTTATTTCTTTTAGATGGTATGGCTCTGAGAACTGTTGTTAGGTAGCTTGCATACATACTCAATTGTGTATGTATTTGATCTCTTCGCCTGTTGCCTACGCCGCTTGCTCTTGTCCCGATGTCTTGGAAGTAGTTAGGATGGCCGACGGGTCTACAGGTGGGTGGCCCCTAGGCCCTCGCTGTAATATTTTAACCACTTCTGAATCATCCAGGCTTGAACTTAGAGCATAGGTTCTGAGGTTATTACAACTTGTAAGCTTGTTTGATGCTTAGAGATATAGTTTTGATGCATATTTAGGCCTCTTACAAGTCCCTATGAGTAGAATCCTTCATTTTATTTACTTTGCAATCACTTGTTTAATAGGTGTTTAAATTTCAGAATACCAAGCATGAACAACCATACCTTTGGAGAGATGTTTGAGAGGGATGCACCTAGGAGGTCGAGGCCCTCAAGATCAGCCTCTCAGTTTAGGCCATCATACAACAAAGATCTCATTGTGACTCGTATTGGTAATGAAAGGGATGATGGGGATGCACACCCATCTAATTTTCCTTGTTTTACTTTCAGACAAGCTGCAGGGATTCTTGATGATTTCTTGCTACTGATTGAAAGGGTTGGTTTGACCTCATATATGCAAGATGAGAGTGAGCAATACGCTATACTCACCAAAACCTTTGTTGAGAGCTTCATGTTCACTAACATGCCTTATCATTCAACTGTCTCTTTCAAAATTTATAATCTGCCCTTTACCATGCCATTGGAAAGATTTTGCAGCATTGTAGGTGTAAGCATGATAAGGACCGTGAAGAAAATTCAAGGGCGACCCGCTGATTTGCTGGAGCTTTACCGAGGGGTGACCAATGATGATGACCGCGTGGCGCTACATGGAAAGATAAGAAATATCCAACTCCATGCTCTTAGATACTTTGCATATCATCTTGCTACTAGCATACTTGGTAGGGAGAACACAAGTAATATCTCTAACTATCATTTAGCCTTCCTTTCTGCTGCGCATAACAATGACACTCGGTACAATCTAGGCTCTCTTATTGCTCGCCACCTAGCTGCTAGGGGGCCTATCTATGGGGGCATCATTGCGTCACGTATGGTCAATGCATTAGAGCTTTCAGTGGACCCCATTGATACTGTATTGGCACCACAAAGGCTTGACCTTGTTGCTATGAAAACTCATCACTTTGTCACTGCTGCTTCTGATTTGGATAGTCTCATATATAGGATGTTGTTTACTGACGGGGATGAGAGGGAAATCCCATTGCCACAATCTTCTTTGTTTAGTGTTCAAAGGAGACCGTGGTCGCGCTCCAAGGAGGAGGTGGACGAGCAGCTTCACTTGCTGGGTTTCCACGAGCAGCACCAGGAGGATGTACCCTCCTACGATCACTCCGCACATTATGGAGGGACATACTCGAGCGCGCACCAGGACGAGGGTACCTCCTCGTCATACTACGGTGACACGTCATCCTCGCCAGCTTGGGATTGATACCCACTTAGGCCAAAAGCCTAAGCTTGGGGGGAGGTACGCCGACATCGCACTCATCTCCTTATCATGTTGCATCGATACTTTGTATATTCATGTTTTGTTCTCTTTTTAGTTTTCATTCTTTCTTTGCTTTTGCATTCTAAAACACAAAAAGCCCAAAAATATTTTTGTTGTTTCTCTTTGGTTTGCTTTCTCTTTTCGCCTCGGTTTGTTTTTCCCTTTTTTACTTTGTTTTAATTTTTTGAAAACCCCAAAAAGATTTTACTTTGTTTGTTTTCCATTTTGTTTCTTGTTTTAAAAATCGAAAACACCAAAAATATTTGTTGTTCTTCTTTGGCTTTGTAAGTTTGTTGCAGGGTTCAGCAGTCCTCAGTGGATATTGGTTTCATATTATTATTCAAGCCACACAAGTGAAGAGCAATAATGAGGATTAATGACAACTTGAGGTGTGAGGCTGGTAACGAACTCTATTTTTTTCATTTTTGTACATATACTCATCATTGTGGGCATGCTTAGTCTGATCATGTAGGTTGTATGTTATTTATGGATGCTTAGTAGTTTTTTCTTTCGTATGATTAGTTCCAGCTTGCTAATAGTTTGTAGCATGTCATATGAACGTTTGCTTGCATTACTCTATTCATAACTTGGTATGACACCGTGGTATCCTCCTCTGAATGTTTCATTTGAATTGACTTGGCACATGCTCACGCATGCACATGACTGTAATAATCAGTTAAGCCTTGATGAATTATTTTACCTTGAGGATCTTGAATCACTTTCATACCATGTTTAGTCCTGTTTTGTTGCAAGCATGATTATGATAGCTATTGCTCTCTCGTTTGTTGCTCCCTTACTATTGCTAGCCTTCACCTTCACTGAGTATGTTTTACTCATGTTTCCAACTCCCCAAAACCAAATATTACCAAAGTGTCCACCATACCTACCTATTAGCATCATTTCCTACTTTCGTGCATATTCAATATGCCTTGTTTTCTTCCGAATAAAATGTTTGCTTGTTATGAGAAAGTTAGTTAGTAAAGCTCTCACAAACTTGATGACACACTTTATTTTCTTGCATTTAATAAACCTGAACCATTAAGTCCTTCTTTGTTGCGTATATGCTTTCGCTTTATGATTTGAAGTTGGCAGAACCATGTATCATGGGCAACGCTTTCAACATTTCATTGGTACTTAGTACCTCGTTGATATCATGTTCTTTTGCTTATGGATCCCGGCGTTATGAAATAAAAGTGGAACTTGTAAGATCATGGAGTTTGTATGTATGTTAGAGAAATGCCTAGGCCGCTAGCCTAAGCCATGCCTAATCATGGTGGAAACTTGCAGCATAACCATAATGAGCATTCTATGAAGCATCCTCAATAAAAATCTATGCACATAGTAAATAAAAAGATCGCTGAGATGCTCATTGTCTGCTTGCCTTGTCATTTTGATTATGGGATAGCTCCTATGTCATGTGAAAGGGGTACCCCATTGGCGGTTCACTATGATACATATATACTTACGATGACAAGAGCTTACTTGTGACTGAAGTTGAGTAGCACGAGGATCGGTCTTTGTAAGTAAGGGGCATGAGACTTCAGTTTATAACTTGTCAAGCATATCCTGTTATTTGTGTCACTTTAACCTTAATCACCTTAAAGATGCTTATGATAGGGGCAATGAGAGCTCAAAGCTAATGAGTACCATACTTTCATCATTTGGAAGCTTTTCAAATTATTCAAAAACTTTTCTTCTACCTGTTGAGTCTTCACATATTCTTTGAGCACCTTCTTGAGAGCATAGTTGTCATCCTTTGTGCTTGTCTCAAAACTTGATTATTTGTGTTATGACTTTGATCCTTGTATCTTTGACATCTTTACTTCTAGTCTTCACCTGAACTTCAGAGGTGCCTTAAATCAAAGGCAAGCGAGATACCACTCTATCATACGTTTTTATGAGCATTGTAATGTTGCTTATGTTTATACTTCATGCTACTTATTATTTTTGAGTTGGAATCTCTCATAGCTTGCATTGCCTATTAAGTAAACTTAGTTGCATACTCCTTATTATGAATTGTCTAAGTAGTTGATCACATGCTGAGAATATATACATCATATGAAGCAAATGTGTTCGTGAAAGTTCTTTTATCGCAACCAGTTATCAACTGAAATGCTTGAGGACAAGCAATAAGCTAAGCTTGGGGGGAGTTGATACGTCCAAAATGTATCTACTTTCCCGAACACTTTTGCTATTGTTTCTCCTCTAAACTTGTGTGATTTGGATGCAACTAACGCGGACTGACATTGTTTTCAGCAGAATTGCATTGGTCTCTACTTTTTGTGCAGAAAATCAACTATCAGGAAAAATCCCGGAAAATATGCCAAAAATCCTATTTCACCAAAAGACTCACGGATCCAGAATACGAGACGGAGGGGGGCTAGGCCCAAGCCACACCACCTGGCCACGCGGGCAAGCCCATGCCACGCCAGGGGGTGGTCTGGTCGCCCCAGACTGCCCCTCGGTCTCCCTCTTCGCCTGTAAGTTGCCTTCTGACCTAAAAACTCAGGGGGGTTCGACGTTTTTCCAGAAGGAGTTCCGCTCCGCCGCCACCACTAGATTCCACAAAACAGCACCAGAAACTCCATTCTGGCACCCTGCCGGCATGGGGAATTGGAGGAGATCATCGCCATCATCGTCACCATCGCTTCTCCATCGACCATCCATGTTTCCCCCATCTAAGAGTGAGTAATCCCCCGCTGTAAGCTATGGGGATGGTATGGATTTGATGAGATCGTTCATGTAATGGCATCATATTATTAGGGCATGGTGCCTAGTATCTTTTATTAGTGCTTTATGACTTTGTTGCGACTTGTTATGATTAATTCTTATCACTAGGGCCCGAGTGCCATGATTTTAGATCTGAACATGTGATTGATTCATTATGATAGTATTGTTTATGGTCTTATCTGCAAGTTGTATACACACGTTTTTGTCCAGAACCAATGGCCCCGAACTGACAGAAATCAGGATAACCGGAGGGAATGGCTTTGATGTGAGGATCACATGTGTTCACGGAGTGTTAATTCTTTGCTCCGGTGCTCTATTAAAAGGAGTACCTTAATTGCCAGTAGTTCCCTTGAGGCCCCGCTCCAAACGGGTAGGCAGGACAAAATATGTTGTGCAAGTTCTCATTGCGAGCACGTATGACTATATATGGAACACATGCCTAGGATTATCTAGTACTTGGAAGCTTTATCTTATTTATCTGCAATTGCCCTATGTTCTAATTGCTATGTGAATTGTCTTGTCCATGCAACGCCCGTCCATCCATCCCTATGCCTACCACACTCGAATCCTACTGCTACTGCTATTATTACTGTTGTCTTTACTTTACTACTACTGTTACTTTAGTATTCCTACTACAAAACTATTGCTACTGATAAACTTCTGTGAGCAACATTGTTTCCAGGTGCAGCTGAATTGACAACTCAGTTGTTAAGGCTTATAAATATTCTTTGGCTCCCCTTGCGTCGAATCAATAAATTGGGTTTCACTTCCCTCGAAAATACTGCGATACACCCCCTATACTTGTGGGTCATCAGCGTTACGTACCCCGCATGCTCCTCGACTCGGCTAAGACCTGGCTGAATAGTCTCCCCAACAACATCATCAATGCTTGGGTCGACTTCGAGGAAGCATTCATCCGCAACTTCACTGATACCTACAAGCAGCCTAGGTGGCCTCGCGAGCTCGCCCTATGCATCCAGGGCAAGGACGAGTCCGACCGCTCCTACCTCATCCGGTGGAAAACTACACACAACTCATGTGAGGGGGTGCGTGAGCAGCGGGGAATTGACTTTTTCATCAACAACTATAGAGATGGCACAATGCTCAAGCACAAGCTCATCCGGGTCGAGGCCACCACCATGGCTCATGCCATGGCCATCGCATACAAGTATGCCACCGCCGACACGACAATGAAGAAGGCCATCATGGTAGATGACCAAGGGCAGATCATCCTGGATAACTCCCCGGATCAGAGCCAGACGGATGGGCATCATATCAACTCCAGGCGGCACAACCACGACAACCGCTGTGGAAAGAGAAAATACGACCAACTGGACAACCGTTACAGGTCCAAGCAGGTAGCAGCCGTCTATGAAGATCCGGCTGTAAGCGGTAGCTGAAGGCAGAAGCCTGACGAATGGTCGCTACAGCCCAAGTACACCATCGTGTCAATACTTGATGGCATGCGCAAGTTCCAAATCAGCGGCAATAAGACGGCTACGTATACAACCCACCAGTGCACCTAGACAAAGAGGATGGCCGAGATCCGTGGGCTACCAGCACCACCATCGCCTCTGGAAGCCGGTGGCCAGCAGGACAACCTTGAACACCAGAACCACCGGGATGAGGACAAAGGTGATTATCCTCGCCGGGTGGGAAACTACCATAGTTTCACCACTGAGCTGGAAACCAAGCATGGCAAGAGGTGCTATGAGGTGGAGGTGAACACAATTCTTCCCCCCCTCGGAACCTAAACTCGTCCGAGCAAGAGATCATGTGGAGCAGGAAATACCACCCAGTTGTGCTGCCACACCCAGGTACCTACGCAATGGTCCTAGATCCCATCGTCGTCTCCAAGAAGCACTCCTGCAGATTCTCGCGCGTCCTCGTGGATGGAGGCAGCAACATCAACCTCCTATACCGGAGCTCACTAGACCAGCTCGGCATCTGCGAGTCCCAGTTGGAGCGGTCCAGTACCTCCTTCCATGGAGCCGTGACGGGTCTGTTGCACTCGCCCATCTGTAGGATCAGGCCGGACGTCATCTTTGGCACGGAGGGCAACTTTTGCCGCAAACCCATCTAGTTCGAGGTGGTCAACCTCTCCAGCACATATCATGCCATCCTTGGACGGCCATCGCTCACCAAGTTCATGGCGGTACCACATTACACGTACCTCAAGATGAAGCTTCCCGGTCCCAAGGGGGTAATCACCATCGCCGGTGACTACAGGCGGTCGGTAGAATGTGCCATAGAAGGCTCCAAGCTAGCCGAGGCCATGATCATCACGGGGGAGAAGCGCATCATCATGCAGAACGTGGCGGCCCTGCAGGCGGACATGCCGGCTGGCGAGCCAAAGCTATCCGGAGATGCGCAGTTCAAGCCATCCAAGGGCACCAAGAAGATTTTGCTCAACGAGGCCGAGCTGGACAAGTTCTTCCTGGTCAGAGATGGCCTTGACGACAAATAGAAAAGCGCGCTCGTCAACTTCCTCCGTGAGAATCGGGATATCTTCACATGGTCCCCGAAGGACATGCCTGGTGTTACGAGGGAGCTCGCCGAGCACTACTTACATGTCAGGCCGGATGCAAAGCCGGTCAAGAAATCTCTACACAGCTTGTCTGAGGAAAAGAGAAGAACAATTGGTGAATAAATCACCCAGCTCCTCGTAGCCGGATTCATCATGGAATTTTTTCCACCTAGAATGGTTGGGTAACCTAGTGCTGGTGCTAAAAAAGAACAAGACTTGGCGCATGTGTGTTGACTACACCAGCCTGAACAAGGCATGCCCCAAAGATCCATTTTCCCTTCCAAGGATAGATCTAGTGATTGATTCCACAACCAATTGCAAACTATTGTCATTTCTGGATGCGTATTCCGGCTACCACCAGATCCGGCTGAACCCTGCTGATCAATAAGACAACATTCATCACCCTATATGGGGCTTACTGCTAAACCACCATGCCATTTGGACTAAAAATGCAGGTGCTGCATACCTACGCTTCATGTAGAAGTGCCTACAAACACAGATCGACAAAAACGTACACGCCTACATCGATGATGTGGTGGTCAAGAAAAATGAGCAGCGGACACTCCTCGAAGACCTGAAGGAAACATTCGCCAACCTCCGTTGGTTCTAGATGAAGCTGAACCCGGAGAAGTTCATGTTCGGTGCCCTAGCCGGCCAGCTCCTTGGTTTCCTCATCTCAGAACATGGAATCGAGGCCAACCGGGAGAAGATCGACACAATTGAGCACATGCAGCCGCCACATAATCTGCGCGACATGCAGAAGTTCACCAGGTGCATGACCTCCCTCAGCCGGTTCGTCAGCCGGCTGGGCGAGAAAGCACTCCCACTATACCAGCTCATGAAGAAAATAGACAAGTTTGTCTGGACGGCCCAGGCAGATGAGGCCTTCTGCGACCTCAAGAGCATGCTCTCCTCCCCACCAATACGTGCAGCCCCCGCTACGAAGGAGCCAATGCCGATGTACATTACAGCTACCAACCGGGTTGTTAGTGTCGTGCTCGTGGTTGAGAGGCCGGAAGAAGGAAATGCGCAGCCGGTCTAGCACCCGGTGTACTACCTGATTGAGATACTCTCGCTATCGAAGAAAAAACTTCCCCCACTATCAGAAGCTGGTGTATGGAGTATACATGGCCACCAAGAAACTAAAACACTACTTCCAAGAGCACTCCATCCGGGTGGTGGCGTTAGGAAATAGGGATGCCACCGGATGGGTGGCAAAATGGGCAATAGAGCTCACCGCTCACTGCATCAGGTACGAGCCAAGAACGGCGATCAAGTCTCAAGCCCTAGCAGATTTCCTTGTTGAGTGGGCAAAAACACAATACCTGCCACCATGCCCTGACTCCACGCACTGGAAGCTACACTTTGATGATTGCAAGATGTACGGGGGACTCGGAGCCGTGGTCGTCATCACCTCCCCAAAAGGAGACCGGCTGGAATACGTACTGCAAATGCACTTCCGCGCATCCAACAATGTCGCCGACTACGAAGCGCTTGAAGGAAATATGCCCTAGAGGCAATCATAGAGATGATTGTATTTCATGTGTATCCATGAGTTATTATAATGTTCCTTGAATATCCATATACCAGGCAACTTGTATTGATTGGCAATTATGTGAATTGTTTGTGAAACTCTTTACTTGTATGGTTATCTAATAATTGTCCCTAGTCGGAGTTCATGCGAGGACACACGTGAATATTAGACTAGCACATCGATTGGTTGATGACTATGTTTCGCAAGTCATAGACATGGAGATGTCAAACCAATGATGTGGACACATGTTATGAACATGGGGTTGGACTGACCCAACATGAGACTGGCAATAATACTTGCAGCTCTCTCTACACATCGTGTACGTTTTTTCCTTAGACCTGAGATTGTCGCATGTACTTGAGATTTGGATCGACCTACTTTGGGGCTATCAAACACTACTCCGTAACTGGGTAGTTATAAAGGTAGCTTTCGGGTTTGTCCTGATACATGCTGCAAGGCATCGGTCAATCAAGATGGGATTTTCCCCTCTCTACTTGAGAGAGATATCTCTGGGCCCCTCGAGTGATCGGATCCAGAAATGCATGGTCGTGCTACATATGGTTAAGAGTTAACCTAGTAAAGGGATTCCGAATCACAGTATCGAGAAAGAGAGGTCAGCTTGGAGCTAGACCAAATATCGTGAGGCAAAGGGAAAGACATGTGCTCAACCTTGTGATGGTTCGTCCGAAATGATCTTTATATGCGTTTAGGAGTTGGCACGTCTTGCTAGAGGCCGCTACCAACTATTGACGGAGTAAGTGTACTCGCGTCATGTCTATACGTGTATGAACCTATAGGGTCACACACTTTAGGGGCTGGAAGCCTAATGAGGATTGGATCCGAATTAGACCAGGCTTAGGCTGCTAATGGGCTGCTAATGTAGAAGCCCACCAGGGATGCCTATATAAGAGAGGGTGAGGCGAGCTGAAGAGGGTTGAGCATTCCACCTAGCCGCCACTCCTCTTACGCCTGTGTTGCACGCACAGACCTAGCAGTCTGGCGTGTGATGGCTTCCACTCCGGACGTGTGGATGCCTCGGAGGTGCTGCATCTGTAGCACTTGGACGAGCCGTGCTAAGGGGAGCTGCTCGTGGGACGAGGATGAGGAGGAGATGTAGAACATCTACATTGCCGCAACGTGCTTCATCGAGTTCCGCACATGCGTGTCTAGCGGTAATCCCGTGATCTATGACAATAGTATTCTTGGTTGACGCGGTAGAAAATTTTGATTTTACACTAGTGTAGCCTACCCGTTACCCTACAGCACTCGTCCATGGCCTGAAATGGCAAAAGATATCGGCATCTGGCGCATCCTCCGCTTTGGCGATTCGGACCTGGTGGTGCAGCAAGTATCGGGTAACTGGGACGCCAAGGACGCAAACATGGCCCTATACCGCTTCTTCATGTAGCAGCTATGTGCATATTTCGAAGGATGTGAGTTTCACCATGTCCCTCGAGCCACCAACGAGGCTGCATATGCACTCGCCCGTGTCGGGTCAACAAGGCAAGCAATTCCACGCAGAGTCGCCCTCGAGCACATGCGCAAGCCATCCATCATGGCGTCTCCGGAATCTAACTCCATCATACTAGATGCAGACCTAGGGACTGCCGGCTCAAACCGACATGAAGATGCAGCTAAGGCCCCGGGGACTACCACGGCACATCCGGGGACCGCCGCATCAATCCCAGGGACTACCAGGTCAAAGGTTGCAACACTCCCAGCTGACTCTAACAGCCCGAGAACTGCCGACTATGTTCTTCCACCTAGTGTGCAACTTGACGAGCCCGAGCCGGTCATGTGCGAGGAAATCAAGCTGACATGGAGGCCTTGTACGCCATCCGGGAAACCCCTCCATGGGCCAAGTCGTTCATGAACTTCCTGGCCAAAGGGGAGTTACCCGATGAAGAGGTTTAGCCAAGACAAGTGAAGTGCAGAGCAAGTGCATACACTTCCTGGCCAAAGGGGAGTGTACCACTTGACGAGCTGTATGTTGGGGGGATAACCCAGGGTAGGGTCAAGACGGGGTATAAAGGCGAGGTCAGCTGAGGTATAACAAGGTCAAAGCAGGTGCTAGCCGACATACCTTGGAGACAGCCGAGTTACAGGTGACCCGACCTAAGTAGTGTTCACCCAACGTTACCTCGGCCGACATTAGGCATATGTTGGCACCCTCAATGTTACTTATGTGTAGGTACCCACATGGACGAGTTAACCAGGCAGTAGCCGGGTTAGAACTTGGCTTACAAGAGAAGGAAGGCATCTTCCATGGTCAGCGCTTTTCTCTCTCCACTATAGAGTGAGCGCAGAAGAAAGAGGCAAGGACTGGCGGTCCTGGCCGACAAAGATGACGTCGCTAGACCGTTCTAGGTCAGATGACATGACGCCGCAGAGGCTTATGCCAGGGGTCCAGATAGGCTTCCGCCATGGGCTCTAGGTGTCTTACGAAGGGCAAAAGGAGTGCACCGCTTTGCTATTTCAAGAGAAGCATATTATAGGAATATGCCCTCCATGTATGCCCTAAGTGTAACCCGGCCTCCCCTTTATAAGGAATGCCAGGACCTCCTAGAGGAGGGATCGATCATTTTTACTAAGGGAAGGACCCTAGAAAGGGGGTGGGCAGTAGAGAAGTTCATCTTTCTCCTCCCCTAGAACAGCTCAAGGAGCATCTGTAAATAGCATAGATATTTAGAATACAAACATCTGTGTGTGGAATCACCACACTATCCCTCCCTAGATACCTCTAGCGCACTTTGGCCCCAACTTTAGCCTACCCATGGCATCTGTCGTGCCACCACCATGATAGTTGGCTCCCACCAACATAAGGATACCATAGTAGAGAGAACAAAAAATCAAGTGGGTTGAACCTACTACGGCCTTAGCAGCTGAAGTTGCTAAGCCCGGACCAGCTTCGGGAACTAATGTTGGGGGATAACTCCGAGTAGGGTTAATCTGGGGTATAAAGGCGAGGTCATCCGAGGTATAACAAGGTCAAAGCAGGTGCTGGCTGACATACCTTGGAGACAGCCGAGTTACGAGCGACCCGGCCTAGGTGGTGTTCACCCAATGTTACCTCGGCCGACATTAGGCATATGTCGGCACCCTCAATGTTACTTATGTGCACGTACCCGCAGGGCCGAGTTAACCAGGCAGTAGTTGGGTTACAACTTGGCTTACAAGAGAAGGAAGGCATCTTCCATGGTCAGCGCTTTTCTCTCTCCACTTTAGAGTGACCGCAAAAGACATAGGCAAGGACTGGCGGTACTGGCCGACAAAGATGACGTCGCCAGACCATTCTTGATCGGATGACACGACACCGTAGAGGCTTATGCAAGGGGTCCAGAGAGGCTTATGCTATGGGCTCTGGGCGGCTTACGAAGGGAAAAAGAACCGCACCGCTTTGCTATTTCGGGAGAAGCATATTCTAGGAATATGCCCTCCACATATGCCCTAAGTGTAACCTGGCCTCCCCTTTATAAGGAACGCCAGGACCTCCTAGAGGAGGGATCAATCATTTTTACTAACGGAAGAATCCTGGAAAGGGGGATGGGCAGTAGAGAAGTTCATCTTCCTCCTCCCGACGAACAACTCAAGGAGCATCTATAAACACCATAGATCTTGAGAATACAAACATCTATATGTGGAATCACCACACTATCCCTCCATGGATACCTCTAGCGCATTATGGCCCCAGCTATAGCCTACCCATGCTATCTTCCATGTCACCACCACATTAGTTGGTGCCCACCATGGGCCAAAGCGTGTTGGAGGTCCTAGGAAGGGCCATTCATTATATAAGTTGTTCCCCCATAAGAAGGGCCATTCATTGTAAGAAAGACATTGCACAATGATGTGTATTGCCTCATTGATGCATAACCACATGAGAAGAACAAGGTGGATAGGTCCGGTGAAGAATCAAAGCGACCATGGACATTAGCTCTACTTCATCTGTTTTACACTTAGCAAAAGTGCATCTATCTCAAACTCTCATATGTCAGCCTGTATGTCGGCAATGAGCTTGTCAATGAAAATTCGACACCCCGAGCAGAAACTCAGGGATTGCCTTAATAAAAATTGTCTTTGTTCTGTACTTACCTTTTTTTATGTCGGCTGGCTTATAATTACTTACACCTTAGCCGAGTTAGTTATGTGTTGGCACCAAAAACTAACTCTTCGACTTGCTGCTGTCCAACATGAATTGGCTTCATGGCAAGCAAGAGAACAAGTATGGATTGCTAGGCACATGAAAAATGACTAAGGAAAGGAACATAATCGAGCTGACATTTGTTTTTTGGATGAACCCCTGTATTTACTTTATTTTATTATTCTTATGTTGAATTATTTTGAGCTAATCCTAAAAGTTTCAAGTATTGTTAATTCAATTTTTTGATCCTCGGACTCATAAGTCGGATGCCGAATTAAGGTGACGCGAGCCGAGTCATTGAATTAGTGGAACAAGAAAATGAAACTCAGGGACTTCACCCAAGTTAATCCGGCATAAAACATAAGTTGTAGCAAAATAACACGTTGTTTATTACATATGCGCCCGACATATTGGGGATTTAACGAATTTTAATGTTTTGTTTCTCAAGGAGCCACAGCAGCCGAACCATCCTCAATAGGAGCAGGCAAGTTGTCCTCGGCATGGGGAGCCTCGGTTTCAGCTTCATAATCGGGATTAGCTTCAACATGATTAGCATACTTGACTTCCTCAGCATAATCTGAACCTTCTTGCTCTTCATCCTCGACCTCTCCCTCAATGTACTTATCGTCAATAACTTGAAGGAATCTCGGCCCCTCATTCCATTGATGACAATGGGCATATTGGATGAGATCATGGGCGCGAGCCTAACGCTAGGCGATGCAGGCCAGATCATTGGTCCATCTAGATCCAGTGCGCAAGCAACAAAGTACATTCAGATCCACACCCTCATACCAAGACAGCACGAAAGATAAGGTCATGTCAGCTCTAGCATGCACAACAGACTCTCACCACAAGTTAAGTTGCAATTGGCTATCCTTTAGTTTCTTGATCAGCAAAGCAACTTGCTTGGGAGCAGTTTCCTCCGGCCAAAGGGCGTGAAAAGCGTCCAGTGCAGCGCTGAGAAGTCCAACTCCAAAGCCCTTAATGGGTCCGAGGGAGCCCACAAGACTAGCCAAGGATTCATCAATAGTGAGGTACCCAGAGATAGGGCCAGAAAAAAGGATAAGCCAATACCTTGGCAATAAAAAGTAACATCGGCAAAAAACTTACTGGCTATAAGGGCGTGGATCCGAGTCAGCTCGGCCAGCCAGTCACCATGCTTCTTCCAAAGGTCTGTGAAGTCAGTGTTTCCCGACTTAACTTTAACCTCGGCCTCTTGGAGAAGTTCTTTATGCTTGTCAAGCTAGCCTGTGAGCTGGATCATTGCATCGAAAAACTCTTGGTCCAATTTTTTGAGCTCGGTCTTTTGGAGCTGTTGGAGTTTCTCATGGTCGACACAAAGGCAGAGGATCTCATCATCCTTATCCTTTAGCTGGGCCTGATGTTGGCCTCCTTGTTCGAGAAAATCGAACATCATGTCAGGCAGGGGCATGCTATGTTGAAGAGACGCTACAATGATTTTTTGACCCTGCAGAGCCGAGGTATAATTACCTGCCGAGTCAAAATGAAAAAGTACAACAGATAAGAAGTGAAGGAAAACTACCTTTCAGCTCGGCCAGCTTCTTCTTTAGCGCCTTGTTCTCAGCTTCAACTTCGGCTGCACAATACGAGTTACAAGTCAATACGGCAAGCCAAAGATGAAGAGCAGTGAAAGTGAAAATACGAAAGAGAGAGCTTTGCCTTTTTTTCTTCAGCTCAGGTAGCTGGGCCTTATGCATTGAAGAAAGATCTTTGTGCGTATCCAGAAGCCGCTGAAACTGGACGATGCGGCGGTTGGTGGTGATCTGAAAAAGAAAGTGTTAGTTCATGAGTAATAGTGAATATTTGAAGTTACACAAGACCCGGGCCAAGTGGAACTTAACCCGGCTCTAGGTGAGGGAATATTTGAAGTTACTCAAGACCTGGGCTAAGTGGAACTTAACCTGGCTCTAGGTGAGTGAATATTTGAAGTTACTCAAGACCCGGGCCAAGCGGAACTTAACCCGCCTATAGGTGAGTGAATATTTGAAGCTACTCAAGACTCGGGCCAAGCGGAACTTAACCCGGCTCTAGTTGTGTGAATATTTGAAGTTATTCAGATCCAAGTCAAGTGGAACTTAACCCGGCTCTAGGTGAGTGGATATTTGAAACTACTTAATAATTTCACTATGCTAAACTAACTCGGAGGGAATAAGCTTAGGGAAAATGGCACAAGTATATTAGGAGCATCCTGCCGAGTAACGGGTTACTCCCTCGAGGCTCAGGGAATGGACGATATATCTACAAGTACTTGCGCATATAATGAGATGGATAAAGGATTCACCTCCATCATCTTGCTGGCATAACCAATGGCTTTGGTAGAAGTATTCATCCTAGGACCACTCTCCGCAAGGCCAAACTTCGCCGGGTATCGAAGCTGACCTCAAAGTACTCAGCCTTGTTCCAGTTATCGACATACTCAACGAGCGAGCCATAGCTATCCCCGCTGAGAGTCTGAGTCAAGACCAAGCCCTTGGCATGAGCAGTTTTCCAGGCGGACTGAGATGCGGCCGTGCTTGTATGCAGAGCAAGCTAGTTATCCAAGGCAGAGACAGAAGCAGCACAACCCTGTTGCATCATGGAAGTAAGAGTGCGTTGCCCAGACTCGGCCATTGATCCTTTGCGTGCAGCCTTCGTCGCATCAGCAGCCTTTTTTTCCTTGGTCACCTTGGCAGGCTTCTTAGCCTTGGTTGTAGGCTTGCCTTGTTGCTGCAGAGCTGAAGTTTGGGGTTTGGCCGCCGAGGATGCCGCAGGAGACTTGGGTTTGAGGGCTTGGCTGAGTTTGGTCTTCTCACCCAGTCTGGGTGGACTCGGACGAGGCAGGAGGTGGTTGGGGAGAAGAACATGGAGCTGAAGCTGGTTGAGGATGAGGTTTAACTTGGGTCGGTGCTGAAGTCACCAACACCTCAGAAGAAACTTTCTCGGCTCCAATGTTTCTGGCACAATCATGGTCAGGTTGATGAGAAGCAGAAGAAGCACTTGGCTGATTCGTCATAGCCACGTCTGTGGGGGAACCTTTTCCCTCCATGCTGATATTGCCCTCCTGCTTCTGATGTGGGCTGACATTCAGCGCAGCGGTCGAGCTTTCCCAGACGGGACTCAGAACGGGAGCATCGTCATGGTGCAGATAAGGTGGATTCTGGCGAAAAGGAGACGCTATGCTGGGGCCGCTCTGGGAAATGTTCTTGGGGGCCCTGCTGAGTCAAACAGAAACAAGTGTCAAGATAGGATAGAAAGAGAGAAACAAGAAATACATGTAGAAAGAGCCACCCTACTCAAAGGATAAGAAAGGAAAGAGGAGCCTACTCAGATGTAGTAGGTGGATCCTTGGGCTTTGGAGCTCTCCGGACGGTGGCCTTAGCAGGAGGTTTGCTGGCGACTTTACTGGTGGATTTCTTATATCTTTTCCCGGACCTGGGTGGCTCAGAAGGAAGAGCCGAACTAGCAGTTCACTTCTTCACAGGGCATGGGCTTGTTCCCCCACGGCAAGAGAAGGATCGGTGTGTACCTGACCAGCCGGGTTAGCTGGAGTTGGATCATCCGAAAAAGCATATGAGATAGGCACAAGATTAAATACCTCCAAGATCTCAATATCATCATCATCTGGCCAATCCCTTAAGACATAAGTCTTAGTAGAGGGTTGGTTGGAGCTAGACTCCACAGTGGGAATAAACATCATGGAGTCTTGCTCCTCCGAATCCGAGGTATCCCGATCCTTGCCCTACTTGAGGGCCAGGGTCGAGGTGTCCTCTATCATTTGCTGAAGGAACATCTGAAAAGAATAAAGAAAAGGGTTTAAGTAGAAGATACAAGCCGACACATAAATTAACTTGCAAGAAAGTTATGCAAGAGACATATGTCGGGAGCTGGCCTATCTCGGCTGAAGTGCTCTAGCCCCCACTCCCAATCCTCTGTCAAGGGCATATTGAAGATAAACTTAACCTGACAGAAGATCTGGGAGTCACAGAGCTTAAAGGACGAGACTCGGTTCGGGTCGAGATGACCGCTCATGTGGGAAACTTTGTGAGTACATCACTGCAGAGGGCAGATCTAGCTCCCGATGAAAGTGAGGATTAGATCCTCGCCTTGGCCCACCCTTAGATCTTCAGATCAATGATATGTTTCTCTATCAAATCGACTAAGGTGCTGAACTTCTTAGGTATTCGTCCCCATTTAGTCTTATCAGGGATGCCGATAGAAAAAGGAGGAAGCCGATTCTTTTCCTTCGAGGTAGTGTTCTTCACATAGAAGAATGTCTTGGCCCACCCTTTGTAGGACTCCAAGCAGGTAACTCGGGGAAATGTGGAGTCTCGCCGAGGTGAAATGGAGACCGCCCCACATTGGATCAGTAATTTGTCGGTCGGGGGGACATCCTTATTCGGAATAGCATTGGCTTGGAAACCGAAGAACTTGAACCAAATTTGGATAGAGGGCCACAGGCCGAGGTATCCCTCGTCCCCGGACACGAAGGCAAAGAGGGAGGCGATGGCATTTGCTAGAAGATGATGGGGTTGAAGAAAAAAAGTGGTGAGCAAATCACGGAAAAAGTTGCTGATAGGAAGGCCGAAGCCATGCTGGAAGTGAGAAAGAAAAACCACGAACTCACCGGGCTCAAGAGCGGGGACAAGTTCTTCGCCAAGGAGGCGGCAGCTAACCCTGGCGGGGACGCGGCGGGTACGGATGAGCCAATCTAGGTCATCCTGGCAAACCCAGGAGCAAGCCTAGGCACTGTGCTCATGGGAAGAGCCACTCTCCTTGTGCTCCTCGATGGCGGTGACCTCTTGAGGTGCTTGTTGGTTTGCGGCCCAAAAGTTCCCAGGCGAGTGCATCCTAGTACCCAAGTTGCCTGTAATTTCCACGTTTCACAAAGTTGGGCTGCCAACTACCGAGAGAGGCCATTCTGAGGCAAATTCATGTCACGCCTACCAAATTCAAACATTCCATTAAACTGCCCCATGAAGAAGACGGTCGGGACCCACATATTGGTCATCTATCCATGACCGGAGCGCCAACGCGACAACCTCTTAGGAAAATTGAGGAACTAAGTGGCTTGGTGCATTGACCAATTTCACAAATCCACTCCCTCATTTCCCTAGCACCGGTGGTGTCAAAATCTTCCCTCCAAGTAGAACAGTCCCTTCAGACATTTTACTTCTAGCGCCAAGTTGCTGCGCCCATTCGTTGATCCCGAGCTACAATGTCGCATGCCGTAGCCATTGTTGCGAGGCTCTATCCCACCTCTGCCACTAACGAGCTGAGCAGCACGAAGGATGGCAGATCCTACTACCAAGGAAGAAGAAGTTCTAGCTACATGCGGGTGAGCTACTCTTCTCTTTGCTATTCGCACTAAGTATAACTGCTAAGCTGGCTATTGAACCTAGATTTGTTTAGCTATCCCAACACTTAGTTCAGCTTCATGGATGAACAAGGCATCATGGTTCCTCTAACGGGTGACAGTCAGCTAATTGGGTTGATGAAAAGGTATGCTTTGGCTTGCATGTTTATGCTGAATTGTGATGTATTGGATGTGGAAGCTGCTACAACTAGGAGTCGCCCTGCTATTCTTGGACAGGGTGGTCACTCGAACCCAATTAGCTCCTGGTAATCAAAAGTCTCCTGGGGTTCGCATGTTTGTGCTGAATTGTAATTTTTGTTTTGTTTACTCTGTAGATATTAGGCAGTTATGCAACAATCCTGTTTCTTTGGCAGGAAGCGCTGCAAGGTTAGAAACATGACTACTGTGTCGGTCATTTTGCTACGAGAAGAAAATAAAACGAGTGGAGTAATGATGCTGGACACGATTGTGGTGCTAATTGTCCAGGCGATGCAGAGTACTTGAAGCTAAGAAAATTGGCACCGAGGAAGAGGAAGAATGAAGGAAATGAAGAAGCTAGTGGACATGAAGGCTTGGCACCCGGGCAGGGGAAGAAGGCTACTGGCAATGCAGATGCATAATAATGTGTTGAACTTGAACCTATATATGTAATTCAGTTAAATTCTAGAGCTCTGTGCGTGGAACTTGTCGGGCGAAACAATCTACCCATGTTCTTAGGGTAAAATGTACCGCGACTTGAGGTTTGGAAACGGCCGAGTCACTAGTTGAATCCAAAATTGTGATTGTGCCACTACTATCTGAAAACATGTAGCATCGTTTCCACGATTGTTAAGGGGCAAGAGGTCTCCAAATTCGATGGAATGTTAGTGGCACAGAAATACATTATTTAAGCTTCTACTCTCCATGAAGCACCAACTTATTTCAGATGCTGCACAACGACATGGCAACATAAACAAAAATGGCAACTGATAATTCCTAGATAATGAGGAAATCAACACCACTTTCTAACCTAATCGGAGCCCGTCTAGCAAAGCTCTCGGATCTCCAGTAATAGGGTGTACGTGCTTGCACTTTATAAATTGTGGTTGTGCCATTTGCATGCGGCACAATCCACGTAAATTCCGTTTAAACAAGCCATCAAGGTCATAATACCACCATCATCAGATAAAAGGAGGTAATGGAGGGCTAAGACAAATTAACGGGAGACCAATTTTTTTCTCCCAGGACTCCGAGACCACAAGTTCAGACCACTAGGTCAATAGGTACTACTATTACAACTTAAAAAAGTACAGAGCTCAAGCTAAATAGAACTAGTTATCACACATCTCCTTGATCTTCCTAATCTTAGCCCGATGTGCATCTTCCTACGAGAGCAAGGATCAAATCATCTTCTTCGTCCTTTTAGCATCTTGCTTGTAAAGCTTCAATTGTTTATCTACATTTATCCTCATGCACTTGTCAATACGCATAGTTGTGAACTGCAATACCTTGGCCTAGTGAAGTTCATCCTTGTTTGAGTCAGTTCTTGCTCTACTTTAGCCTTTAGGGCCAACGCCACGTCCCTCTCCTTCTCGACTTTGCTAACCTTGTCTTGCACCTTCCTGAGATCTCAGTTAAGCTTGGCTGTGTCAACATGGTCAAATAACTTCATCCCAGCACTCTCAAGAAGTGAGCTGACTACGGATTCTTTCAACTCAATAGTCATATCCCATAGTTTGTCCAGCGTTTGCTGCATCGATTTGGGCCACTCTAGAACTACCCATTTGACAACACCACAACTTCTGCATGGCAACATTGCACCATGTCCTTGACACCCTAAAAACCTCCTACCTGCGTTTCGTCCTTCGAACGCTACAAATTTAGCGGGCACATATCCATGTTGACATAGAGGAGGATTGTCTTCCTCCACTAAACCATGATAGTCAGAGTCGTACAACATCTGGTTGGCCTAACACATCATACATGCATGAGTAATCATAGTAGATTTAGCTCAAAATAGATAAATGGCCATAGATGTTAGAGATGAGACAACTCACATCAAAATAACCATCCCTTTCGTCATGACACGTTTCCTCATTGTGTCCCCTTGAACCATTAATGAAAGGCGGGTGGGGGACAAGGGTGGCTGCGGGAGAGATCGCTGGAGGCGCCGTCGGCTTGCAGCTACAGCAGGAAGGGAGAGAAGTGGGGAAAGTGGCTTCGAGGGGAATGAAGGGGACGAAAGAGAAGTATGGGGATGAAGAGTGGTAGAAGGGACGTGACATTGGCAGGTGGCCCACGGAACACGTGACACTGGCAAAAGCGGAGGGCATGGTGTTGCTAGTTTGTCCAAAGCAAGTGGATAGTAAGCATGGCCAATCATGTCGGAGAACAGCTGAAATGGATCGTATGGGCAACTAGAGGGGGGGGGGGTGAATAGGTGCTACACAAATTTTTAATACTTTTTCAATTTTAGGCTTAGCACAAAGGGTAAATTCTCTAGATAAACTATTAGGTGGAATTTCCCTATATGCAAACCTATCTACTAGCGAGTAAAGAGCGAGTGGAAGAGGAATAGGTAAACCGAAGTGAAGCACACGGAGACATAGGATTTGTTTGACCACAGTTCCTTCCTTGTTAAGGGAAGTATGTCTACGTTGGAGGGGTGGGCGGTACTAAGACCACCACGCCACAATAGGCCTCACCCTGTTCTCCAATGGATCTCGCCACCAAAGGCCTGATCCACCTTTCCACTATAGGTACCCTTCGAGGCGGGCACCGACGCCTTTACACAACTAGAGGGGCAACAACTCCACAACAACTTGGAGGCTCCCAAAATGACAACAAGCTGCCACAAGAACAAAGTTATCAAATACAATAAACAAGATCTATGTATTGACAAGAATACTAGATCAGGGATTTCTTCAAGTGAATGGAGAGGAGTTGAAGCGCTTGATTCGTGATGATGATGATGAACTTCTCCTCCTTCAATTCCCCCAAAGATAAAGACCTTCGGGTGGTTGGAGTGGGAGATCGAGAATGAGAGCTCTTGCACAATGTCTGGACAATTTCGAATGAATCAAGAGTTCTGAATGTTGGGGAAGAAGGGGTATTTATACCCCCTGCAGAAACCAGCCGTTGGACACTGTGGGAGCCGGATTATCCGGTCTGGGGAAAACACCGCCCCAGACTTGGAATATCCAGCAGAAAATCCGCCCCCTATCAGAGCGTCGCGCCGAGCTTACCCTTGATCAACTTCTGGGGGCTGGATTATCCGGTCCTCTGCGAAGGCCGGATTATCCGGCCTGGGGAGGAAAAACCGCCCTAGTTCGAATTTTCTGGGAGAAAATCCGACCGGATACCGAGCGACGCGCCTTGGCTCCCTTTGAGCAATGAGGTAGGCCGGATTATCCGGCCCTTAGTGGGGCGGATAATCCGGCCCCCCTCAAAGCTTCCTGCACACTTAGCGCACATGAATAATCTCCATACTGTTGTTATCTAACACGCAAAACATAGGAAAACATGAAATGTTCTTTCAATCTGCCCCTTTTTGGTGTTAGATGACAATACCAGGATTTGCAGGAGCAAATCACAAGACAAACAGTAATAACTATGAAAGAGACTCCCCCTCAATGTGTGCATAATAGAATTTTTCATTGGAATACAAATTCACACAAATAGGTGAATCTATTCCATAGACATACGGGCAACATAAACATACCACCGAGGTAGAGAGAAAGCATCCTTGACATAAGCCACAATCATTACCGGATAACCAATATAAGCGCCTTTCGTGATAGAAACCGGATAACAAATATAAGCGCCTTCCATGATAAAACCTCCAGCAATAGGATATGAATAGATAGCTCCATAAGCATGATCCATGAGATGAAATCCATAGGCATAATGATCCAGACAACCACATAGAGTCTCAAACAACCACAAACCACAAATATAAAGTTCAACGCTAAATGGGCATAAGAAAGAAAACGACGAATAGAAAAATGCAAGTGCTTATGCCCGACCCATGCAAATCCACGGATATCCTAATAGAACTACTTCTCCCCCTTTAGCATCGAGACACCAAAAAGGGAGAAGAGCGATGCTAGCGCCCCACGGGATCACTCGTAGTCCTCGTCCTCTTCCTCGTCTTCATTCTCATCCTCATCCTCATCTTCAAGCTCCTCAGTGTCACCTTCCTCATCCTCATCATCAGCAGCAGGCGCAGAGGGGAACAAGTGACGCTCCAACTCATCATAGTGCAACCCGGAGGAAGAGTTCCACCGAGCATACGGAGTGGGAGGTGTAGGAGCCAGACGATCACTCGAAGCACCGGACACATGGTGGAGAATGAGCTACTGGGAGTGAGCCAACTCATGGCGCTGCTTGTATGCTTCGTACTGACCCTTGCGCGTGTCCACACCCATGGAGAGTATGTTACGCTGGAACCAGTTCAGCTGCTTGATCTCACGGGCAACGGGAGGCACAGGGGGCCAGCGAGCATCACTCATGAGGCCCTCAGGAGCAGAGGAGGGGTGAGAGGTCTTCTGAACCTTGTTGTAGATCTTCTTGGCCTTGTGCACCGAGTCAATGTGGAACTCCTCAGTAGGAAGCAAGTGCCGGATGAGCATCATAATGTAGGATGTATAGGGAATGGACAGACGATTGAACATAGCATCACACATCTCATGGTAAATGAAGTCCATGACATCCAGCCTGTACTGCACTGACTTGTCCTCGCAAGAGGCAACCTCATGAGAAAATTGAACTAGCTGAACAAGGTGACCACGGATGCTGTCATTGTTGCCCCCACTCGGTGTAATGGAATCACGGAAGAGACCCACTAAGGCAGCATCTATGGGAGCAAGGCCAGCCACAGTGCCCACAATGCCATTGTCCACAGTGCAAGGGGAGAGAGCTACATCTTTGTTGGGCTTCAGCTGGGTGATGATGGGGTGGCCACTGGCTCTATCCCTGTTGCGGAAAGAGTATCCAAGGACCTCAGCAAACACGTGAAAATCAGCAGTCATCGGCCTATCATGATTCATCCACTTCATAGTACGATGCTCATCCCCACAAATAACCAAAGTGGAGAAGAACTGCTTCACCACCTCAGAGTCAAAGGAGCACTGGAGAGACATGAGATGGTGCAGCCCCATCCTCTTAGCCACATATCTCGCATCCACAAGATGAGCCTTCTCCAAAGCATCAGCAAGTACCAGTGGGTGCACAGGCCTAATGTTCAGCCTGGCATACACATCTTCATAGATGCCCTTCTGTTCTGCACACCAAAACGAGTATCCCCTAGCTCATCATCAGGAGGCAGCTTAGCAAACAAGTCACGGTGATGGATGGCGGAAAAGGAGACCACATCCAGAGCCCTTGCCCTTCCTCTTGGACACCCCCTTCCTAGTCCTCTTTGTTTGTTTAGCCATGTGCTTCTCTTCGTTCTTTCTTCTCCTCAACTCGACTTCCTCCACTAAGTTACCTTGTCCGTCATCCCGGAAGTACTTGGCACGAGAGCGGCGCGTGTAGGTCTTGGGAACACTGGAACCACCTGTGAGGAGAATAAGGGCGATAGCAAGGGGATAAGCATACACACAAGTCCAGGAGAGATCATGGAAAAATAGTCAAAAAGTTCATATGACAAAACTACTCAATGCATACTCCATAGTGAAACTGAACCAGAATCGAATCTGTCAGGCCAGATTATCTGGCCTGGCCAGGGGCGGATAATCCGGCCCTGGTAGAAAATTTCGATTTCACCTAGATTGAATGCAAAAAGGATATCAGGCCTAGAAACTGCAAGACTACGATTTCTATGCGAAAACACATCCTTCTAGAGAACTTTCCACCCAACAAGTTACACATCTAGCCAAAGATGGCGAGAGAGGGAGTTACCCTCACTCATTGGAGGAAGAACACAGAGGAGAAGGTACCTGGAGGCGCGGAGAAGAAGATCCGGGGAGGCCCAGAAAATCCGGTTGCCAGAGAGGCTCCAGGGAGGGTGGGGGACGGCAGCCGGCGGCTGAGGAGGAGGAGAGGGTTGGGGGAGAAGTGATGCTCGTTATGAGCCCTTCCCCCCGATCCATGCCCTTTAAGATGAAATCCGCCAGGGCCGGATTATCCGGCCTCAGATCTAGGATTCTGTTGAACACAGAACCAGGCCCGCGCGTCCCCAACCAACAGCCCCACAAGGTGTACAAGGGACTTGTGTGCTAGAAGAGATGGCTTAGGGGTAGGGAAAGGCTTAGGATGAAGAGAGCCAAACTGAGATGGTACTAGACACTCAAAATTGCAAAATCCAAATCAAATAAAAGCCAAGATTGAGTGCGATTCCCATAAGAACATGAGAGAGCAAAGAACATCCAAAAAGATCCAATTCTCCTCAAGGGAGAGGGCACTGGCCGAGGCCACCTTGTTGGAGTGTATGGTGTGACACCGCTAAGATATATCTTGGGTTCACAATCAATACTCATCAATAAGCTCACATATCACAAAATGATATTAAGAGAAATGATTTAACTTGCTTTTGGCATTATGGGGGGAGGGTTATCCCAATGAGTTAGGACCACACTCCCCCTATATCCATGCCCATACCTAGACCTAAGAAGGATTGAGATGTACAAGTGAGTGCATGGGTAATCAAGACAAGCTCCTGGAATCAATGATATTTAGCTCATTCCTCAAGTAGCAGAATCTTGCTTCATCAAGTGGCTTTGTAAATATATCCGCAAGTTGGTTCTTCGTGCTCACAAAGGATAGATCAATATCACCGCGAGCAACATGGTCTCGAATAAAATGATTCTGAATCTCAATATGCTTCGTCCTTGTGTGCTGAACAGGATTGTACACAATTTTTATTGCACTTTGAGTATCACATAAAAGAGGCACTTTGTCACAATTGACACCGTATTCCTTTAAAGTTTGCCTCATCCACAATAATTGTGTCCAAGCGCTGGCAGCAGCAACATATTCAGCCTCGGCGGTGGAGTGAGATATACAATTCTGCTTTCTAGAAGACTAACAAAAAAGAGATCTTACCAAGAATTGACAAGCTCCAAAAGTGGATTTCCAATCATCCTTATCACCAGCCCAATCTGAGTCAGTATAACCACATAAAGAGAAATTGGAGCCGTTGGGATACCAGAGACCAAAGTTGGGGGAATGAACCAAATGTCGAAAGATCCTCTTGACCGCCACTAAGTGGCTTTCTTTAGGAGCTGCTTGATACCTTGCACACACCCCCACACTAAACACTATATCGGATCTAGATGCGCAGAGGTAAAGAAGAGAGCCGATCATGGACCGGTATACCTTTTGGTCCACATTTTTACCATGTGGGTTAAGTTCAAGATGACATTTTGTTTGCATCGGAGTGGCGACACCATTTAGATCCGTCATCTTGAATCTCTTGAGCATGTCCTGGATGTACTTTGCTTGATTAATAAAGGTTCCTTCTCTAAGTTGCTTGATCTCGAATCCAAGAAAGAACCGTAATTCCCCCATCATGGACATCTCAAACCTGTGAGTCATAAGTTTTGAAAATTCATCATTAAAAGCTTTATTAGTAGAACCAAAGATGATATCGTCTACATATAGTTGGCATACGAAGAGCTCCCCCTTAACCTTCTTAGTAAAAAGAGTGGGATCGATTTGCCCAACTTCGAAGCCACGATCTAACAAAAGCTCTTTAAGGTGATCATACCACGCACATGGGGCTTGTTTAAGGCCATAGAGTGCCTTATCGAGTTTGTAGACATGGTTCGGAAAGTTAGGATCCTCAAACCCCGGGGGTTGCTTTACATATACCAACTCATGTAGAGGACCGTTAAGGAAGGAAATCTTGACGCCCATTTGCTGCAACTTAAAATTGTTATGAGCAGCATAAGCAAGAAGGATACAGATGGACTCAAGGCGAGCCACTGGAGCATAGGTATCGCCGAAGTCAATGCCCTCAACTTGGGAGTAACCTTGTGCCACAAGTCTTTCCTTGTTCCTCACAACAATGCCATTCTCGTCTTGCTTGTTTTTGAATATCCACTTGGTGCCGATAACATTGCGGCACTCTTTGGGTTTCTCCACGAGTTCCCAGACTTTGTTGCGCTCGAAATTGTTCAATTATTCATGCATAGCAACAACCCAGTATGGGTCTTCAAGAGCTTCAAAGATCTTCTTAGGTTCCACCATAGAGATATGAGCTTGATGTTCACAAAAACTGGCCAATTCTCTTCTTGTAGAAACCCTTCGTCGAAGATCACCAACAACTTTGTCGAGAGTGTGACCTCTCAACTCAAGGTTTCAATCAGCTCGAACCTTGCGACGAAGTTCAATAAGTTGTTGTCTCTTGGAGGAGTAGATTCATCGCTTGAATCTTCATTGGAAGCATGTACACGACCTTGATTAGGAACTGGAATATCAGCAGCTGGTGGTGGTGACGCGTGCCCTTGAGGAGAATCAGCAGCCGTAACAGGAGGCTGCTGAACTGGAGAGTCAGGGTCGGATAATCCGGCCGATGGAGAGGCCGGATAATCATGCCTAGGAGTATTTGTAGTAGCTTCATCACGAAACTTGGGGTTTGCTTAAACTGGCGAGGGCCCGGATAATCAGGGGCTTGCCGGAAAATCCGGCCTGGAGCTTGCATTGATATCTTCAACACCAGGAGAAATATGGTCAGCTAGAGCGGGGTGGCCGGATAATCCGGCCTGGCGTTTTCTGGAACAACTTGAGCTTCAATAGTTGATGGAGATGGTGCAGAATTTGCTCCCGTGGTGGGAACTTGTTGGGCACGTGTAGATGACGGCTCTTCATGGGAAGAGCATTGTCCTTCCCGATCCGCCACAAGGGGTTCCTCAAAGGGGCGGAAAAATCCCTCGCCCATTCTTCTTATGGCATCTTGGGGTATTTCAACATCTGCATCACAAACACCAACTTGCTCCGCACGGGAACCGTCATTTTCCTTGAACACCACACTACAAGATTCTAAAACAGTTCCGGAGAGCTTATTGTAGACTCTATAAGTGTGGGATTCAGCACCATAACCAACAAAATTACCTTCTAGAGCCTTAGATTCAAACTTATATAAACGAACTCCCTTAATAAGAAAGAAACACTTACACCCGAATACCCGAAAGTATGAGATGTTTGGCTTGTTACCGGTAAGTATTTCATACAGGATCTTGTCCAAGATATTGCGGAGGTATAATCGGTCAGATGAATGACAAGCAGTTGAGATTGCTTCAACCCAGAAGTTATATGGAGATTTAAATTCGGCTAACATTGATCTTGCCATATCCATTAGAGTTTGATTCTTCCTCTCTGCTAGACCATTTTGTTGAGGGGTGTACGCAGCGGAATATTGGTGTCTTATCCCCTCTTCACTTAGGAACAAATTTAAGGTATAGTTCTTGAACTCAGAGCCGTTATCACTTCTTATAGCTAGAATGGGGATGTTGTGTTGGCGTTGAACCTCGTTGGCGAAGTCGATGACTATTTGTTGAGTTTCTGTAACACCCTCAAATCGGCCCTATGCAAGTTTTAGCGCTTCCTGCCAAACCCGCATAGAAACGATTCAAGGACGCCCACCAGGCACTTGTGTGCGGGTGGAGAATGAAGTAATACCATTACACATTAGTCCATGATGGAACCCGTAGAACATATATATATATATACAACAATGACTCCATGAGTCAAGAATATAGATATACTACACAAAGATCCAAATCACCTAGAAAACGATAGAGCGTCCGACTACGGACAAGATGCAAATGGGGCTAAGAGCCCTGAAGAATAACCGATGGCGTCCATAACCCTGCCCAGACCAAGCCGGAAGGGTAACCCTGCTAACGACGTCGATCTCAAACCTGCTAAAACAAAAGGGGTGTCGACAAAGGGCAAAGGAAAAAGAGGAGCGTCAGTACTGAGGCTAGTACACGGCGAGGCTAGAATTCGGCGGCTCTCGCCTACATAGGTATGGTGGACTGAAGCAGCAGCGCAGCATGCACTAAACAACCTATAGAGACTCGATTAACTGTCGGCTATTAGAGAGAGGTAAGAAAGACCTATTCAGGACCAACCTGATACTAACACCAATCATACCCATCCTGGCATTTCCCCCTCGAGACCAAACGAAGAAGTCAAACCGAGAAACTCACACAGTTGGCAGTTTTATTAATTCTATTATAGTTGAAGCACTTACTAGTCCGATATAGATAGCATGAGTCATCCTGATAGCATAAGTAGTGGGCAGTTTTAGTCAACCATTCTGTTGTAGTTGCAGTACTTACTAGTCAGATACAATTAGCATATAACATCCCAAACCCAGTAGTTGTTGGCACTTTTATTTCATTCCATTGGAGTTGCGATACTTACTAGGCAGATATAACAGGACACGATACACCCCAGTTCCACCAGTTGTTGGCACTTTTATTATCCATTGCATTGTAGTGAAGCTGATTACTAGTCACATATTAAGTCAAATTTATAGCACTACATTAGTTATGCTTGTCTATGGCCGAGAGACTGTGCTCCAAGTCGACCATAACCGCGGACACGTCTTTCAGAAAGATTTAACCTGCAGGGGTGCACAACTAGCAACACACACACGATCAACCTCGGAAAAACCAAATTAAAACACAACGAGGCTTTCATGACAAAGCAATCACAGGATTCATAAAAAAATTCAGGGGGCCACCCCACTAAGCTACCCGCGACGAAGTTGGCCGGCTCCGAGACGGACCCAGGGTTTGTGTAGACGGCGGTAAACGACTGGGAACCCGAAAGTGGACTGGGCTTGTCGATACAACAAAAACGTGTCACGATCCAAAACAGTACATTTGCTCCACGCACAATCTTAAATAAAGCTGTAAATCATGGCATAAGTACATGATAGTAATAAAGCCCCAATCTAGTTTGTGGCCCCAAGAAATAAGAAATGAATCAAGCTCTAGCTAAGGGGGATCCATAGAGTGTCCCAGATGTGGATAGTGCGAATAGTCAAGGAACATGTATCAAGTACTCGGGGCCTACGGGACACAAGTCGGGATGAAAAACCAAATAGCATGTAATAGCCCACCGGTGCCACTTTCATTAATTATCACAGCAATTTAATAGTTGTAATTAAAGACATGATCAACTCCACCATAATACATCTACCAGCATTCCAACATCTGTGGTACTCGACAACACGAGATCGCACCTGAGCAAGCAACAACGACTCGCAAGGCCAGCTATCTACCAAACAACAGATAATAGGAGGTGTCCAAGGCAATATAGAGGCTGCACGGGATATATCGGGTACGGAACTAAAGCATCGCAAGACGGATAGAAATAGATCAACAGGAGGAAATAAAGACTATAAATGCAAAATAGGTAGAAAGGGGGAGAATGCTCACCTGGTGAAACATAGCCAAAGGTGCATCTAGAGATCGGGTCAACACTCGCATCCAGTTAACGGCCTAATCCGTGAAGAAGCAAAACACGAAAAGAAACACCGGATACACTATTTAATACTATAGTAGAAGATCCGGCATGATGCATGTATGATGCATGACATGGCAAACATGCGATACAACTAGGCAATATTAACCGGAACCAGGGTCCCGACAATTAATTAAATGGTTCAAGTTATTTAGAAACCCCGCCATTTAAATGTTCACTTAACAATGCAAAACATGGCATCGGTTCGCTACACAATCTAAATGGAGCCAATATAAGAATAGATTAGCCCGCATATGGCCTCCATGTTCAAATATTAGGTGAGTCGACAAAGTACCCCCAAACAATGAATATGCATGCATGCATGAGAAATTTAATATGCAACAGGATAGGTGTCATATATTATAAAAACAGGGGTCTCGGAAAGGAGATCACATTGGGGTTCGGCGATCTTGGTTCGAGGTGGTTCGGGTTCGGTCTCCGGGATCGGTCTTCAGGGTCTCGGCTATCGGATCCGTGGATCAGGGGTCTCGGTGTCCATGAAGAATATCATGGCGTTCCACGCCGGATGTTGTCGATGAACTTGGTTTGGCGTCGGTGGTATCTCTAGTGGTTTATACTTCGGGGAAGATCATGGCAACGACTCTCGAATCGTGGAATTCGTCTCGGGGTACTTAGGTACCTTCACGGTACATATCCACATGTGGACCTTGGTGCTTAGACATCCTCACATGGTCAGCGGAGAAGAAGATCTGGCCAGGGCCCTCGGGTTCATCTTCTGTCTTAATAGCATCGGGCCAAAGTGAGTTGATGTGGTCTCCAAAATCGCCACACCAAAAACACCGTATGCACATAGACTATGTGTTGGGCAGCCACATGCACATGATCAGCACCAACGCATCAGGAATAAGCCAAAAACGGCAGCAGGCAAAGGAGGCACGACCTGTTGACTGCAGAGGCGAGAGGCGAACGTGGTTGAGCATGGATGCAGAGTAGTCCTTGGACGGTGGTGAGGCACACGCGGGGAGAAGAGGCGAGCGGCCAAGGCGGAGAAGAGGCAAGCTGGGGACATGGTGGCGGCACCTAGGGATAGGGACCCGGCGAGGCTTGCAGGGGCACGGGCAGAGGTGACGCGGTCCTCCTCGCGGCGAGGGCGGACAGAGGCGGTGCTCCGGAGGAAAAGGGCGGAGCGGCAAGGAACCAGGCGTGCCGTCAGGAAAGGACCCCTGCAGGCAGCGGCGTGGACGTGAGCGGGGCTCGCTGCGGAGGCCGGCGGTGAGGCGGTCGCGGAACTCGGGGCCGAGGAGGAGGTAGGGAAGCAATGGCACGGGGCAATGTTGCGAGGTCGTCCAAGCAGCAACGGGATGCAGTGGGCGGCGGCGTCGCACGCCACATCAGAGGAAGGGGCACCAGGATTGAGGCGGTCGCCGGCGAGCTTGGTGATGCGGTTGAGGGAGGAGACCGAAGAGGGCTCGGGGCACCAGGAACCGACGCGGGGCAGCGGCAGGGTTAGCTCGTGGACGCGCGGGGCGGGAACGACGGGAGTAGGGCGGTCGAGGAGGTTGGTGGGTCACGATGAGGGTGAGGGAGACGACGCGGGGATGGGCGCGTCGTGCGTGACGGGGTCGCGATGGGGTGGGGCCCGCGGGGAGAGAGGAGCGGGACGAGCAAGGAGGTGGGGCCAAGGTGGTTGTCGGCCGCGATGGGGATAAAGGGGAGCGTGGGTTGTTGTCGCGGGGTGGGATGGGCAGGTGCGGGATGCGATGTGGGGGTGGGGCTGGGGGTGCGTGCTGCGTCGCGTGAGTGAGGAGCGGTGCACCGCGTGCTCTGCATGCATGCTGGCGGGTGTGGTTTGGTAGGTGGCGGCGGCTGGGTAGGTTAGGGTTAAGGTCAAGTCTAGGGTTCGGTTGTTGGGTTGTAGGTGGACTCCAGTTGGGCCAACGGGACTGGCCGGTTGTCTGCCTCCCTAGTTTTTATAAAAAATATGGTTTATTAATTAAGTTATTTTAAATAGACTTTTCTAAATAATTTTTAGACAAATAAAAGATTCGAGAGAGACTGGGATTTATATTTTTAAATGAAGAAGGGGTGTTTTAGAAACCAAAAGTGGGCTTTTAGAAAATAGTTTTAGCGAACAAATGCATGCAGACATGATGATGCTCGAATGCAATGTGGCATGATGACATGAGCATGCGGTCATGATGATGCACAAAACAAAAACACAGCGATTTTCTAGTAGTGGTTTTACCGGGGTGCTACAATTCGACACCACTAAGAATGGATCTCGCCCTCAAGATCCGCCTCATGGTACAGGGAAGAAGGCTGACGGTCTGATTATTCTCGCTTCATGTAAATCCTCGTGACACCACTAACAAGGAATCTCGCTCCATCTTGGAATCGACACCACCAACAAGACATCGTTGCTCGCGTGCATCGAGAGAACACTTCATAGAAACAACGGCGAAGAAAGAGGTCACAAGGGTACCTCTAACTTCAGGGAAGGAGTACAATTGCTTGATCCACCGATTCAATGTCCAACAACGAATGATAAGAGTAATGGTATGGTAGCTACTCCACCCCGCACTCAAAGCATTACTCTACACAAGAATAGGGGAATTATACAACCAACTCTCGGAATTCAGACTGAAGATCTCAACAAGCGGGGTTCTGAAACAAAGGAGTGATGCAGGCTCTTCGGATGTAGATGATGTCGCCGCGTTGGAAACCACCGGAAGATACACACAAAAATTGTATGAATAGACACAATGATTAGGTTTCACGATGGTTCCATTGGCATGAACAACACATGCTCAAGGTATACTCCAACTTTGCCAATGTCATCCTTCTCATATGTCTATCAACGATACTGATATCCATCTAGGTGCAGATACCGATAAAGAGTTCAAGGACCAAAAAGATTGGATGAAGGGTACAACAAGCAAGATGCATACTGATGACTGTAACACCACCGTTATAAAAGGGAGGGAGCGAAACCCTATAGGTACGGCGGAAATCCAACCTCGAGAATTCCTGGACTTAAAGAAAAGATAAGAGAGCAGATTCAAAACACGCAGAGGTAAGAGGACAATAGCATAGGGGTAAGAAGTAAAAGCAGACCTAATCAGATCTATGCAACCGATTTAAAAAAAATAGTTTGACACTCTACAACGTCCGTTAGCTAGGTTATCCTATAGGCTGGACCAGTGAGGTATCGCAACTACTGAGCTCCGATACCACTTTGTAACACCCTCAAATCGGCCCTATGCAAGTTTTAGCGCTTCCCGCCAAACCCGCATAGAAACGATTCAAGGACGCCCACCAGGAACTTGCGTGCGGGTGGAGAACGAAGTAATACCATTACACATTAGTCCACAATGGAACCCACAGAACATATATATATATAAAACAACGACTCCATGAGTCAAGAATACAGATATACTATACAAAGATCCAAATCACCTTGAAAACGATAGAGCGTCTGACTACGAACAAGATGCAAATGGGGCTAAGAGCCCTGAAGAATAACCAATAGCGTCCATAACCCTGCCCAGGCCAAGCCGGAAGGGTAACCCTGCTAACGACATCGATCTCAAACCTGCTAAAACAAAAGGGGTGCCGACAAAGGGCAAAGGAAAAAGAGGAGCGTCAGTACTGAGGCCAGTACACGGCGAGGCTAGAATTCAGCGGCTCTCCCCTACATAGGTATGGTGGACTGAAGCGGCAGTGCAACATGCACTAAACAACCTATAGAGACTCGATTAACTGTCGGCTATTACAGAGAGGTAAGAAAGACCTATTCGGGACCAACCTGATACTAACACCAATCATACCCATCCTGGCATTTCCCCCTGGAGACCAAACGAGAAAGTCAAACCGAGAAACTCACACAGTTGGCAGTTTTATTAATTCTATTATAGTTGAAGCACTTACTAGTACGATATAGATAGCATGAGTCATCCTGAGAGCATAAGTAGTGGGCAGTTTTAGTCAACCATTCAGTTGTAGTTGCAATACTTACTAGTCAGATACAATTAGCATGTAACATCCCAAACCCAGCAGTTGTTGGCACTTTTATTTCATTCCATTGGAGTTGCGATATTTAGTAGGCAGATATAACAGGACACGATACAACCCAGTTCCACCAGTTGTTGGTACTTTTATTATCCATTGCATTGTAGTGAAGCTGATTACTAGTCACATATTAAGTCAAATTTATAGCACTAATTTAGTTATGCTTGTCTATGATCGAGATACTATGCTTTAAGTCATCCATAACTGCGGACACGGCTTTCAGAAAGATTTACCCTACATGGGTGCACAAATAGCAACACACACACGATCAACCTCGGAAAAACCAAATTAAAACTCAACGAGGCTTTCACGACAAAGCAATCACAGGATTCATAAAAAAATTTAGTGGGCCACCCCACTAAGCTACTCGCGACGAAGTTGGCCGGCTCCGAGACAGACCCAGGGTTTGTTTAGACGGCGGTAAACGACTGGGAACCCGAAAGTGTGACTGGGCTTGTCGATACAGCGAAAACGTGTCATGATCCAAAACAGTACAGGTGCTCCACGCACAATCTTAAATAAAGCAGCAAAGCATGGCATAAGTACAGGATAGTAATAATGCCCCAAACTAGTTTGTGGCCCCAAGAAATAAGAAATGAATCAAGCTCTAGCTAAGGGGGATCCATAGGGTGTCCCAGATGTGGATAGTGCGAATAGTCAAGGAACATGTATCAAGTACTCGGGGCCTACGGGATACAAGTGGGCATAAAAAACCAAATAGCATGTAATAGCCCACCGGTGCCACTTTCATTAGTTATCACAGCAATTTAATAGTTGTAATTAAAGACATGATCAACTCCACCATAATACATCTACCAGCATTCCAACATCTGTGGTACTCGAGAACACGAGATCGCACCTGAGCAAGCAACAACGACTCGCAAGGCCAGCTATCTACCAAACAACAGGTAATAGGAGGTGTCCAAGGCAATATAGAGGTTGCACGGGATATATCAGGTACAGAACTAAAGCATCGCAACATGGATAGCAATAGATCAACAGGAGGAAATAAAGACCATAAATGCAAAATAGGTAGAAAGGGGGAGAATGCTCGCCTGGTGAAACATAGCCGAAGGTGCATCTAGAGATCGGGTCGACACTCGCATCCAGTTAACGGCCTAATCTGTGAAGATGCAAAACACTAAAAGAAACACCGGATACACTATTTAATACTACGGTAGAAGATCCGGCATGATGCATCACATGGCAAAGATGGGATACAACTAGACAATATTAAGCGGAACCGGGGTCCCGATAATTAATTAAATGGTTCAAGTTATTTAGAAACCCCGCAATTTAAATGTTCACTTAACAATGCAAAACATGGCATAGGTTCGCTACACAATCTAAATGGAGCGAATATAAGACTAGATTAGCCTGCATATGGCCTCCATGTTTAATTATTAGGTGAGTCGACAAAGTACCCCCAAACAATGAATATGCATGCGCGCATGAGAAATTTAATATGCAATAGGATAGGTGTCATATATTATAAAAATAGGGGTCTCGGAAAGGAGATCACATTGGGGGTCGGCGATCTTGGTTTGAGGTGGTTCGGGTTCGGTCTCCGGGATCAGTCTTCAGGGTCTCGGCCATCAGATCCGTGGATCGGGGGTCTCGGTGTCCATGAAGAATATCATGGCGTTCCACGTCGGATGTTTTCGTTGAACTTGGTTTGGTGTCGGCGATATCTCTAGTGGTTTATACTTGGGGAAAGATCATGGCGACGACTCTCAAATCGTGGAATCTGTATCGGGGTACTTAGGTACCTTCATGGTACATATCCACATGTGGACCATGGTGCTTCGACATCCTCACATGGTTAGCGGCGAAGAAGATCCGGCCGGGGCCCTCGGGTTCATCTTTTGTCTTAATAGCATTGGACCAAATTGAGTTGATGTCGGCTCTAAAATCGCCACACCGAAAACACCGTATGCACATAGACTCTGTGTTGGGAAGCCACATGTCACATGATCAGCACCAACGCATCAGGAATAAGCCAAAAACGGCAGCAGGCAAAGGAGGCACGACTTGTTGACTACAGAGGCGAGAGGCGACCGCGGTTGAGCAGGGATGTAGAGCAATCCTTGGACGGCGTTGAGGCACATGCGGGGTGAAGAGGCGAACGGCCAAGGCGGAGAAGAGGCGAGCTGGGGACGTGGTGGCGGCACCTAGGGACAGGGGCCCGACGAGGCTTGCAGGGGCACGGGCAGAGACGACGCGGCGCTCCTCACGGCGAGGGCGGCCAGAGGTAGTGCTCCGGAGGAAAAGGGCGGAGCGGCGAGGAACCGGGCGGGCCGTCAGGAAAGGACCCCTGCAGGCAGCGGCGTGGACGTGAGCGGGGCTCGCTGCGGAGGCCGACTGTGAGGCAGTCGCGGAACTCGGGGCCGAGGAGGAGGTAGGGAAGCAATGGCGTGGGGCGATGCTGCGAGGTCGTCCAAGCAGCGACGGGATGCAGCGGGCGGCGGCATCGCGCGCCACATCAGAGGAAGGGGCACCAGGATTGAGGCGGTCGCTGGCGAGCTTGGTGATGTGGCCGAGGGAGGAGACCGAAGAGGGCTCGGGGCGCCAGGAACCGAAGCGGGGCAGCGGCGGGGTTAGCTCGTGGACACGCGGGGCGGGATCGACGGGAGCGGGGCGGTCAAGGAGGTTGGTGGGTCACGATGGGGGCGAGGGAGACGATGCGGGGATGGGCGCGTCGTGCGTGACGGGGTCACGATGGGGTGGGGCCCGCAGGAAGGGAGGAGCGGAACGAGCGAGGAGATGGGGCCAGGGTGGTTGTCGGCCGCGATGGGGATAAAGGGGAGCGTGGGTTGTTGTCGCGGGGTGGGATGGGCAGGTGCGGGACGCGAAGTGGGGGTGCGGCCGGGGTGCATGCTGCGTCGCATGAGTGAGGAGCGGTGCACCGCGTGCTCTGCATGCGTGCTGGCGGGTGTGGTCTGGTAGGTGGCGGCGGCTGGGTAGGTTAGGGTTAGGGTCAAGTCTAGGGTTCGTTTGCTGGGTTGTAGGTGGACTCCGGTTGGGCCAACGGGCCTGGCCGATTTACTGCCTCCCCAGTTTTTATAAAAATATGTTTTATTAATTAAGTTATTTTAAATAGACTTTTGTAAATAATTTTTAGACAAATAAAAGATTCGAGAGAGACCGGGATTTATATTTTGAAATAAAGAAGGGGTGTTTTAGAAACCAAAAGTGGGCTTTTAGAAAATAGTTTTAGCGAACAAATGCATGCAGACATGATGATGCTCGAATGCAATGTGGCATGATTACATGAGCATGCGGTCATGATGATGCACAAAACAAAAACACAGCGATTTTCTAGTAGTGGTTTTACCGGGGTGCTACAGTTTCACTCTTCAACTTGAAGAAATAAACCCAAGTGTATCTTGAGTAATCATCAACAATCACTAGGCATCTTCTCTTTCAATTCTGCCCTTTTCTTCAAGAAGATCTTTAGCTTTAGCAAGTTGACTCATAATAGCATCAAAATGGAGTTTGTGCTCACCTTGTAGGTTAGTGAAAAAGGTATCCAAAGCAATAACTTCTTCTTTCATTTTAAGACTATCATGATCATCCATTTCCAAAATTATGTTAGTCTTAGGAAATGAAGAGCTAGAAGTTGATACCTCGGACCCTCTTTCCATTAGGCAAGTGGCATTGTTGTTGATGACGTTCTCGTTTGGCGAGTCGAAGAGAGATGAAGGAGTCGATGTGGTGGATATAGCAGCCACCTCGCGGGAACTATCATCATCCTCTTCATCTTCACTTGTAGAGGAGTATTCTTCTTGTGCAACTAAGACGATCTTGGGTTGCTTCTTGAAGGGGCCATTCTTCTTAATAAATGGCTTCTTATTAGGTGCTTTAGATTTCTCTTTAAGAATGAGCCTGCCACCATTGTCTTCTCTATTTTGATACGGACACTCAGCTACAAAGTGCATTCTATCTCCACAGTTGTAGCAAGTTCTCAATCTTGGGCCACTTTCTCTTCTTCCATTTGACCCGTTCTTGCGCTCAAGTTCCGACTTGGCTTTGGCAGGGTCCTTCCAAAAGTTCCTTGCATAACATGTACTCACCATGAGAACATTTGACTTCATCGGGGCGGTCCATGGATGCCTCCTCAAAAGTTCTTTCATCCTCCTCTTGCTCAACAACATTGGCTTTGAGAGCCACATTGACACCCTTTTGCATTCCAATGGCCTGAGCACGGGCATCTTCAGCATTCTTTGTTGCCACTTTGAATGACGCCATTTCTTGCATGACTTCATTGGATGCCATTTGATGATAGTTATGTCTACCTTGCAGGCTCTTCAAGTCCGTTGGCTCGAAAGGCATTAAGGCACTCACATATTTCCTTTTTATCCATGCATCATCAATGTGAGTGGCCCCATGCTTTCGAAATGTTGTTACGATGCCCTTGAGTCTTCTATACATGTCCTCATGGTTTTCACCATCCAACATGTAGAATCCCTCAACTTCATTACTAAGGGCATCATACATGTTCCTTCTCATGCTTTCATTTCCAACGAAGAGATCCGTAAGAGCATCCCAAGCTTCTCTAGCTATGTTGAGATGTTCAATGTGCGGCATGTCCTTGGGACCCACACCCAGCGGTATCATGCGGAGAGCGGTGGCATTCAACTAGCTGTCCACTACTTCTCTTCTCATTAGGTTGGTTTGATCTCCAATATGAAGACCCTCTTCAATAATCCTCCACAATTCAATAGAGGAGCTGCAAACATGAGATTTCATGAGGAATTGCCATTGATTGAAAGAGGATGCAGTGAGCTTGGGTGGATCACCCCTATTGTTTATATGAGGATGAGGGATAGGTGGATCGGGGGAATATACGTGGCGAACCTCACTATATTCCTCCTTACCACTTCCCTACTTGGAGGTGGAGCCATTAAGTTTTTCACCTTCGACATCATCATCCTTGGATCCAGTGTTACCCTTTTCCTTAGATGATGGTGTGGAAGCCTCAGAGGAGGATGTAGATGGGGTTATGGATGATGTAAGGCGAGCAATCATTTGATTCATCTCCTCCATCTTGGCCTCAAAGGATTTCAACAAGGTTGTTTCCAATGACTTGAGATCATCCAATGTGACCTTATCCACAGCCTCATTCCCATCATCCTTGGTACCCATACTACTCTTAGGCGGTTAAGCCCGAATTAAGAGTCGGGGCTCTGATACCAATTGAAATGGATCGTATGGGCACCTAGAGGGGGGTGAATAGGTGCTACACCAATTTTTAATACTTTTTCAATTTTAGGCTTAGCACAAAGGGTAAATTCTCTAGATAAACTATTAGGTGAAATTTCCCTATATGCAAACCTATCTACTAGCGAGTAAAGAGCGAGTGGAAGAGGAACGGGTAAACCGAAGTGAAGCACGCGGAGACACATGATTTGTTTGACCGCAGTTCCTTCCTTGTTAAGGGAAGTATGTCTACGTTGGAGGGGTGGGCGGTACTAAGACCACCACGCCACAATAGGCCTCACCCTGTTCTCCGATGGATCTCGCCACCAAAGGCCTGATCCACCTTTCCACTATAGGTACCCTTCGAGGCGGGCACCGGCGCCTTTACACAACTAGCGGGGAAACAACTCCAAAACAACTTGGAGGCTCCCAAAATGACAACAAGCTGCCACAAGAACAAAGTTATCAAATACAATAAACAAGATCTAGGTATTGACAAGAATACTAGATCAGGGATTTCTCCAAGTGAATGGAGAGGAGTTGAAGTGCTTGATTCGTGATGGTCATGATCAACTTGTCCTCCTTCAATTCCCCAAAGATCAAGACCTTCGGGTGGTGGAAGTAGGAGATTGAGAATGAGAGCTCTTGCATAATGTCTAGACAATTTCGAATGAATGAAGAGTTCTGAACGTTGGGGAAGAAGGGGTATTTATACCCCTGCAGAGACCAGCCGTTGGATACTTTGGGGGCTGGATTATCTGGCCCAAGTGAGGGCCGGATTATCCGGTCTAGGGAAAACACCTCCCTAGACTCGGAATATCCGGCAGAAAATCTGCCCCCTATCAGAGCGTCGCGCCGAGCTTGCCCTTGATCAACTTCTAGGGGCAGGATTATCCGGTCCTCTGCGAAGGCCGGATTATTCGGCCTGGGGAGGAAAAACCGCCCCAGTTCGGATTTTACGGGAGAAAATCCGACCGGATACCGAGCGACGCGCCTTGGCTTCCTTTGCTCGAAAACTGGGGGCCGGAATATCCGGCCCATGCGACAGCCGGATTTTCCGGCCTAGGGAGGAAAAACCGCCCCAGTTCAGATTTTCTGGGAGAAAATCCGACCGGATACCGAGCGACGCGCCTTGGCTCCCTTTGAGCAATGAGGTAGGCCGGATTATCCGGCCCTTAGTGGGGCAGATAATCCGGCCCCCCTCAAAGCTTCCTGCACACTTAGCGCACATGAATAATCTCCACAGTATTGCTATCTAACACGCAAAACATAGGAAAACATGAAATGTTCTTTCAAAACTCGATCTAACGGCCACCATTAGTGGATCCATGTGGTTTATGAAAATAACAGACATACAATGACTCAAGTGGATCCATGTGGTTTATGAAAAGAACACACATGCAATGAACTCTAGTGGATCCACGTGGTTTAAGAAAAGAACACAAATGTTGTGGTGGCATCACTGCATGTGTTCTTTTCCAAAACCACAATGATGCACACTGATACACACACACACGCAATGAGGACATGATCATGCAGCATCTTTCAAGCTGGTGGTAGAATGCATGCTGTAGTTTAATCTCAACATGTTGCCAGGGTTACTGGACATGGTTGCACACCACATGCTAGAGTGGCATCGCAGCATGTGTACTTTTCCTAAAACCATAGTGATGCACACTGATACACACACACATCCAATGAACGCTAGTGGACCCATGTGGTTTATGAAAAGAACACACATGCAATGAACTCTAGTGGATCCATGTGGTTTATGAAAAGAACACACATGCAATGAACTCTACTGGATCAATGTCGTTTATGAAAAGAACACAGATGCAATGACTCTAGTGGATCCATGTGGTTTATGAAATGAACACAGATGCAATGAACTCTAGTGGATCCATGTGGTTTATGAAAAGAACACACATGCAATGAACTCTAGTGGATCCATGTGGTTTATGAAAAGAACATACATGCAATGAACTTTAGTGTATCCATGTGGTTTATGAAAAGAACACACATGTTGTGGTGGCATCACTTGATTTGTTCTTTTCCAAAACCATAGTGATGCACATTGATACACAGACACATGCAATGAGGTGTGGGGTTGCAACATCTTTCAAGATGGTGGTAGAATGCATGCTGAAGTTGAATCACAGCATGCTGCTAGGGTTCCTGGACATGGTTGGACACCACATGCTGGAGTGGCATCACTTCATGTATTCTTTTCCTAAAAGCACAATGATTCCCACTAATACACACACATCGAATGAAATCTAGTGGATCCATGTGGTTTATGAAAAGAATACACACGCAATGACTCTAGTGGACCCATGTGGTTTATGAAAAGAACACACATGCAATGAACTCTAGTTGATCCATGTGGTTTAGGAAAATAACACACATGCAATGAACTCTAGTGGATCCATGTGGTTTATGAAAAGAACACACATGCTTTGGTGGAATCGCTGCAATTGTGTTTTTTTCCAAAACCACCATGATGCACACTGATACACAAACACATCCAATGCGGTTTGGTGATGCAGCATCTTTCAAGATGGTGGTAGAATGCATGCTGTAGTTGAATCCCAACATGCTGCCAGCGTTCTTGGACATGGATGGACACCACGTGTTGTGGTGGCATTACTGCATGTGTTCTCTTCCAAAGCAACAATAATGCACACTGATACACACACACATGCAATGAGGTGTGGTTATGCAACATCTTTCAAGTTGGTGGTATAATGCATGCTGCGGTTGAATCCCAGTATTCAACCAGGATTCCTAGACATGGTTGGACACCACATGCTGTGGTGGTATCACTGGATGTGTTCGTTTCCTAAAACCACAATGATGCACACTGATACACACACACATCCAATGAATTCTAGTGCATCCATGTGGTTTATGAAAAGAACACACATGCAATGAACTCTAGTGGATCCATGTGGTTTATGAAAAGAACACACATGCAATGAACTCTATTGGATCCATCTGGTTTATGAAAAGAACACACATGCAATGAACTCTAATGGATCCATGTGGTTTATGAAAAGAACACACATGCAATGAACTCTAGTGTATCCATGTGGTTTATGAAAAGAACACACATGCTGTGGTGGCATCAATTTATTTGTTCTTTTCCAAAACCACAATGATGCACACTAATACACACACATGCAATGAGGTGTGGTGATGTAGCATCTTTCAAGCTGGTGGTAGAATGCATGCTGTCGTTGAATCCTAGCATGCTGTCAGGGTTCCTGGACATGGTTGGACGCCACATGCTAGAGTGGTATCACTTCATGTGTTCTTTTCCTAAAACCACAATGATGCCCAATAATACACACACATCCAATGAACTCTAGTGGATCCATGTGGTTTATGAAAATAACACACATGCAATGACTCTAGTGGACCCATGTGGTTTATGAAAAGAACACACATGCAATGAACTCTAGTTGATCCATGTGGTTTAGGAAAATAACACACATGCAATGAAATCTAGTGGATCCATGTGGTTTATGTAAAGAACACACATGCTGTGGTGGAATCACTGCATATGTTTTTTTCAAAGCCACAATGATGCACACTGATACACAAACACATCCAATGAGGTTTTGTGATGCAGCCTCTTTCAAGCTGGTGGTAGAATGCATGCTGCAGTTGAATCCCAACATGCTGCCAGCGTTCTTGGACATGGATGGACACCATATGCTATTGTGAAATCACTGCATGTGTTTCTTTTCCAAAGCCACAATCATGCGCAATGAGGTGTGGTGATGTAGCATCTTTCAAGCTGGTGGTAGAATACATGCTGTTATTGAATCCCAATATTCTGCCAGGATTCCTAGACATGGTTGGACACGGCATGCTGTGGTGGCATCACTGGATGTGTTCTTTTCCTAAAACCACCATGATGCACACTAATACACACACACATCCAACGAACTCTAGTGAATCCATGTGGTTTATGAAAAGAACACACATGCAATGAACTCTAGTGGATCCATGTGGTTTATGAAAAGAACACACATGCAATGACTCTAGTGGATCCACGTGGTTTATGAAAAGAACATAGATGATATGGTGTCATCACTGCATATTTTCTTTTCCAAAACCACAATGATGCACACAGATACACACACACATCCAATGAGGTGTGGTGATGCAGCATCTTTCAAGATGGTGGTAGAAAGCATGCTACAGTTTAATCCCAACATGCTGCCAGTGTTCCTGGACATGGTTGGACACCATGCTGTGGTGGCATCACTACATGTGTTCTTTTGTAAAGCCACAATCATGCACACTGATACACACACATGCAATGAGGTGTGGTGATGCAGCTTCTTTTAAGCTGGTGGTACAATGCATGCTGCGGTTGAATCCTAGTATTCTGCCAGGATTCCTGGACATGGTTGGACACCACATGTTGCGGTGACATCACTGGATGTGTTCTTTTCCGAAACCACAATGATGCACGCTGATACACATACATGCAATGAGGTGTGGTGATGTAACATCTTTCAAGCTAGTGGTAGAATGCATGCTGCAATTAAATCCCACCATGCTGCTAGGGTTCCTGGACATGGTTGGACACCACATGCTGGAGTGGCATCACTGCATGTGTTCTTTTCCAAAACCACAATGATGCACACTGATACACACACACACGCAATGAGGACATGATCATGCAGCATCTTTCAAGCTGGTGGTAGAATGCATGCTGTAGTTTAATCTCAACATGTTGCCAGGGTTACTGGACATGGTTGCACACCACATGCTAGAGTGGCATCGCAGCATGTGTACTTTTCCTAAAACCATAGTGATGCACACTGATACACACACACATCCAATGAACGCTAGTGGACCCATGTGGTTTATGAAAAGAACACACATGCAATGAACTCTAGTGGATCCATGTGGTTTATGAAAAGAACACACATGCAATGAACTCTACTGGATCAATGTCGTTTATGAAAAGAACACAGATGCAATGACTCTAGTGGATCCATGTGGTTTATGAAATGAACACAGATGCAATGAACTCTAGTGGATCCATGTGGTTTATGAAAAGAACACACATGCAATGAACTCTAGTGGATCCATGTGGTTTATGAAAAGAACATACATGCAATGAACTTTAGTGTATCCATGTGGTTTATGAAAAGAACACACATGTTGTGGTGGCATCACTTGATTTGTTCTTTTCCAAAACCATAGTGATGCACATTGATACACAGACACATGCAATGAGGTGTGGGGTTGCAACATCTTTCAAGATGGTGGTAGAATGCATGCTGAAGTTGAATCACAGCATGCTGCTAGGGTTCCTGGACATGGTTGGACACCACATGCTGGAGTGGCATCACTTCATGTATTCTTTTCCTAAAAGCACAATCATTCCCACTAATACACACACATCGAATGAAATCTAGTGGATCCATGTGGTTTATGAAAAGAATACACACGCAATGACTCTAGTGGACCCATGTGGTTTATGAAAAGAACACACATGCAATGAACTCTAGTTGATCCATGTGGTTTAGGAAAATAACACACATGCAATGAACTCTAGTGGATCCATGCGGTTTATGAAAAGAACACACATGCTTTGGTGGAATCGCTGCAATTGTGTTTTTTTCCAAAACCACCATGATGCACACTGATACACAAACACATCCAATGCGGTTTGGTGATGCAGCATCTTTCAAGATGGTGGTAGAATGCATGCTGTAGTTGAATCCCAACATGCTGCCAGCGTTCTTGGACATGGATGGACACCACGTGTTGTGGTGGCATTACTGCATGTGTTCTCTTCCAAAGCAACAATAATGCACACTGATACACACACACATGCAATGAGGTGTGGTTATGCAACATCTTTCAAGTTGGTGGTATAATGCATGCTGCGGTTGAATCCCAGTATTCAACCAGGATTCCTAGACATGGTTGGACACCACATGCTGTGGTGGTATCACTGGATGTGTTCGTTTCCTAAAACCACAATGATGCACACTGATACACACACACATCCAATGAATTCTAGTGCATCCATGTGGTTTATGAAAAGAACACACATGCAATGAACTCTAGTGGATCCATGTGGTTTATGAAAAGAACACACATGCAATGAACTCTATTGGATCCATCTGGTTTATGAAAAGAACACACATGCAATGAACTCTAATGGATCCATGTGGTTTATGAAAAGAACACACATGCAATGAACTCTAGTGTATCCATGTGGTTTATGAAAAGAACACACATGCTGTGGTGGCATCAATTTATTTGTTCTTTTCCAAAACCACAATGATGCACACTAATACACACACATGCAATGAGGTGTGGTGATGTAGCATCTTTCAAGCTGGTGGTAGAATGCATGCTATCGTTGAATCCTAGCATGCTGTCAGGGTTCCTGGACATGGTTGGACGCCACATGCTAGAGTGGTATCACTTCATGTGTTCTTTTCCTAAAACCACAATGATGCCCAATAATACACACACATCCAATGAACTCTAGTGGATCCATGTGGTTTATGAAAATAACACACATGCAATGACTCTAGTGGACCCATGTGGTTTATGAAAAGAACACACATGCAATGAACTCTAGTTGATCCATGTGGTTTAGGAAAATAACACACATGCAATGAAATCTAGTGGATCCATGTGGTTTATGTAAAGAACACACATGCTGTGGTGGAATCACTGCATATGTTTTTTTCAAAGCCACAATGATGCACACTGATACACAAACACATCCAATGAGGTTTTGTGATGCAGCCTCTTTCAAGCTGGTGGTAGAATGCATGCTGCAGTTGAATCCCAACATGCTGCCAGCGTTCTTGGACATGGATGGACACCATATGCTATTGTGAAATCACTGCATGTGTTTCTTTTCCAAAGCCACAATCATGCGCAATGAGGTGTGGTGATGTAGCATCTTTCAAGCTGGTGGTAGAATACATGCTGTTATTGAATCCCAATATTCTGCCAGGATTCCTAGACATGGTTGGACACGGCATGCTGTGGTGGCATCACTGGATGTGTTCTTTTCCTAAAACCACCATGATGCACACTAATACACACACACATCCAACGAACTCTAGTGAATCCATGTGGTTTATGAAAAGAACACACATGCAATGAACTCTAGTGGATCCATGTGGTTTATGAAAAGAACACACATGCAATGACTCTAGTGGATCCACGTGGTTTATGAAAAGAACATAGATGATATGGTGTCATCACTGCATATTTTCTTTTCCAAAACCACAATGATGCACACAGATACACACACACATCCAATGAGGTGTGGTGATGCAGCATCTTTCAAGATGGTGGTAGAAAGCATGCTACAGTTTAATCCCAACATGCTGCCAGTGTTCCTGGACATGGTTGGACACCATGCTGTGGTGGCATCACTACATGTGTTCTTTTGTAAAGCCACAATCATGCACACTGATACACACACATGCAATGAGGTGTGGTGATGCAGCTTCTTTTAAGCTGGTGGTACAATGCATGCTGCGGTTGAATCCTAGTATTCTGCCAGGATTCCTGGACATGGTTGGACACCACATGTTGCGGTGACATCACTGGATGTGTTCTTTTCCGAAACCACAATGATGCACGCTGATACACATACATGCAATGAGGTGTGGTGATGTAACATCTTTCAAGCTAGTGGTAGAATGCATGCTGCAATTAAATCCCACCATGCTGCTAGGGTTCCTGGACATGGTTGGACACCACATGCTGGAGTGGCATCACTGCATGTGTTCTTTTCCAAAACCACAATGATGCACACTGATACACACACACACGCAATGAGGACATGATCATGCAGCATCTTTCAAGCTGGTGGTAGAATGCATGCTGTAGTTTAATCTCAACATGTTGCCAGGGTTACTGGACATGGTTGCACACCACATGCTAGAGTGGCATCGCAGCATGTGTACTTTTCCTAAAACCATAGTGATGCACACTGATACACACACACATCCAATGAACGCTAGTGGACCCATGTGGTTTATGAAAAGAACACACATGCAATGAACTCTAGTGGATCCATGTGGTTTATGAAAAGAACACACATGCAATGAACTCTACTGGATCAATGTCGTTTATGAAAAGAACACAGATGCAATGACTCTAGTGGATCCATGTGGTTTATGAAATGAACACAGATGCAATGAACTCTAGTGGATCCATGTGGTTTATGAAAAGAACACACATGCAATGAACTCTAGTGGATCCATGTGGTTTATGAAAAGAACATACATGCAATGAACTTTAGTGTATCCATGTGGTTTATGAAAAGAACACACATGTTGTGGTGGCATCACTTGATTTGTTCTTTTCCAAAACCATAGTGATGCACATTGATACACAGACACATGCAATGAGGTGTGGGGTTGCAACATCTTTCAAGATGGTGGTAGAATGCATGCTGAAGTTGAATCACAGCATGCTGCTAGGGTTCCTGGACATGGTTGGACACCACATGCTGGAGTGGCATCACTTCATGTATTCTTTTCCTAAAAGCACAATGATTCCCACTAATACACACACATCGAATGAAATCTAGTGGATCCATGTGGTTTATGAAAAGAATACACACGCAATGACTCTAGTGGACCCATGTGGTTTATGAAAAGAACACACATGCAATGAACTCTAGTTGATCCATGTGGTTTAGGAAAATAACACACATGCAATGAACTCTAGTGGATCCATGTGGTTTATGAAAAGAACACACATGCTTTGGTGGAATCGCTGCAATTGTGTTTTTTTCCAAAACCACCATGATGCACACTGATACACAAACACATCCAATGCGGTTTGGTGATGCAGCATCTTTCAAGATGGTGGTAGAATGCATGCTGTAGTTGAATCCCAACATGCTGCCAGCGTTCTTGGACATGGATGGACACCACGTGTTGTGGTGGCATTACTGCATGTGTTCTCTTCCAAAGCAACAATAATGCACACTGATACACACACACATGCAATGAGGTGTGGTTATGCAACATCTTTCAAGTTGGTGGTATAATGCATGCTGCGGTTGAATCCCAGTATTCAACCAGGATTCCTAGACATGGTTGGACACCACATGCTGTGGTGGTATCACTGGATGTGTTCGTTTCCTAAAACCACAATGATGCACACTGATACACACACACATCCAATGAATTCTAGTGCATCCATGTGGTTTATGAAAAGAACACACATGCAATGAACTCTAGTGGATCCATGTGGTTTATGAAAAGAACACACATGCAATGAACTCTATTGGATCCATCTGGTTTATGAAAAGAACACACATGCAATGAACTCTAATGGATCCATGTGGTTTATGAAAAGAACACACATGCAATGAACTCTAGTGTATCCATGTGGTTTATGAAAAGAACACACATGCTGTGGTGGCATCAATTTATTTGTTCTTTTCCAAAACCACAATGATGCACACTAATACACACACATGCAATGAGGTGTGGTGATGTAGCATCTTTCAAGCTGGTGGTAGAATGCATGCTGTCGTTGAATCCTAGCATGCTGTCAGGGTTCCTGGACATGGTTGGACGCCACATGCTAGAGTGGTATCACTTCATGTGTTCTTTTCCTAAAACCACAATGATGCCCAATAATACACACACATCCAATGAACTCTAGTGGATCCATGTGGTTTATGAAAATAACACACATGCAATGACTCTAGTGGACCCATGTGGTTTATGAAAAGAACACACATGCAATGAACTCTAGTTGATCCATGTGGTTTAGGAAAATAACACACATGCAATGAAATCTAGTGGATCCATGTGGTTTATGTAAAGAACACACATGCTGTGGTGGAATCACTGCATATGTTTTTTTCAAAGCCACAATGATGCACACTGATACACAAACACATCCAATGAGGTTTTGTGATGCAGCCTCTTTCAAGCTGGTGGTAGAATGCATGCTGCAGTTGAATCCCAACATGCTGCCAGCGTTCTTGGACATGGATGGACACCATATGCTATTGTGAAATCACTGCATGTGTTTCTTTTCCAAAGCCACAATCATGCGCAATGAGGTGTGGTGATGTAGCATCTTTCAAGCTGGTGGTAGAATACATGCTGTTATTGAATCCCAATATTCTGCCAGGATTCCTAGACATGGTTGGACACGGCATGCTGTGGTGGCATCACTGGATGTGTTCTTTTCCTAAAACCACCATGATGCACACTAATACACACACACATCCAACGAACTCTAGTGAATCCATGTGGTTTATGAAAAGAACACACATGCAATGAACTCTAGTGGATCCATGTGGTTTATGAAAAGAACACACATGCAATGACTCTAGTGGATCCACGTGGTTTATGAAAAGAACATAGATGATATGGTGTCATCACTGCATATTTTCTTTTCCAAAACCACAATGATGCACACAGATACACACACACATCCAATGAGGTGTGGTGATGCAGCATCTTTCAAGATGGTGGTAGAAAGCATGCTACAGTTTAATCCCAACATGCTGCCAGTGTTCCTGGACATGGTTGGACACCATGCTGTGGTGGCATCACTACATGTGTTCTTTTGTAAAGCCACAATCATGCACACTGATACACACACATGCAATGAGGTGTGGTGATGCAGCTTCTTTTAAGCTGGTGGTACAATGCATGCTGCGGTTGAATCCTAGTATTCTGCCAGGATTCCTGGACATGGTTGGACACCACATGTTGCGGTGACATCACTGGATGTGTTCTTTTCCGAAACCACAATGATGCACGCTGATACACATACATGCAATGAGGTGTGGTGATGTAACATCTTTCAAGCTAGTGGTAGAATGCATGCTGCAATTAAATCCCACCATGCTGCTAGGGTTCCTGGACATGGTTGGACACCACATGCTGGAGTGGCATCACTGCATGTGTTCTTTTCTTAAAACTACAATGATGCACACTAATACACACACACATCCAATGAACTCTAGTGTATCCATGTGGTGTATGTAAAGAACACACATGCAATGAACCCTAGTGGATCCATGTGGTTTATGAAAAGAACATACATGCAATGACTCTAGTGGACCATGTGGTATATGAAAAGAACACAAATTCTATGGTGGCATCACTGCATATGTTCTTTTCCAAAACCACAATGATGCACACAAACACACACACACATCCAATGAGGTGTGGTGATGCAGCATCTTTCAAGCTGGTAGTAGAATGAATGCTGTAGTTGAATCCCAGCATGCTTCTAGGGTTCCTAGACATGGTTGGACACCACATGTTGTGGTGGCATCACTGTATGTGTTCTTTTCCAAAACCACAATGATGCACACTAATACACACACATGCAATGAGGTGTTGTGATGGAGCATGTTTAAAGTTGGTGGTAGAATACATGCTGCAGTTGAATCCTAGCATGCTGCCAAGGTTCCTGGACATGGTTGGACAACACATGCTGGAGTGGCATCACTACATGTGTTGTTTTCCTAAAACTACAATGATGCACACTAATACACACACACACATCAAATGAACTCTAATGGATCCATGTGGTTTATGAAAAGAACACACATGTAAAGAACTCTTGTGGATCCATGTGGTTTATGAAAAGAACACACATGCAAAGAACTCTAGTGGATCCATGTGGTTTATAAAAAGAACACACATGCTGCAGTGCAATCACTGCATGTGTTCTTTTCCAAAACCACAATGATGCACAGTGATACACACACACATGCAATGAGGTGTGGTGATGCCGCATATTTCAAGATGGTGGTAGAATGCATGTTGCAGTCGAATCCCAACATGCTGCCAGAGTTCCTGGACATGGTTAGACACCGTATGCTGTGGTAGCATCACTACATGTGTTTTTTTCCAAAACCACAATGATGTAGACTGATACACACACGTGCAATGAGGTCTGGTGATGCATCATCACTTAAACTGGTGCTAGAATGCATGCTGCAGTTGAATCACATCATGCTGCAATGGTTCCTGGACATGGTTGGACACCACATGCTGGAGTGGCATAACTGCATGTGTTCTTTTCCTAAAACCACAATGATGCACACTAATACGCACACACACATCCAATGAACTCCAATGGATCCATGTGGTTTCTGAAAACAACACACATGGAATGAACTCTAGTGGATCTATGTGGTTTATGAAAAGAAGACACATGCAAAGAACTCTAGTGGATCCATGTGGTTTATGAAAAGAACACACATGCTGTGGTAGCATCAGTGCATGTGTTCTTTTCTAAAATCACAATGATGCACACTGATACACCCACACATGCAATGAGGTGTGGTGATGCCGCATTTTTCAAGCTGGTAGTAGAATGCATAATGCGGTTGAATCCTAGCATTTTGCCAGGATTCCTAGACATGGTTGGACACCACATGTTGTGGTGGTATCACTGGATGTGTACTTTTACAAAGCCACAATGATGCACACTGATACTCACACATGCAATGAGGTGTGGTGATGAAACATCATTAAAGATGGTGGTAGAATGCATGCTCTAGTTGAATCCTAGCTTGCTGCCAGGCTTCCTGGACATGGTTGGACACCACATGCTCAAGTGGCATTGTTGCATGTGTTCTTTTCCTAAAACAACAATAATGCACACTGATACACACACACACATCCAATGAACTCTAGTGGATCCATGTGGTTTATGAAAAGAACACACATGCAATGAACTCTAGCGGAGCCATGTGGTTTATGCAAAGAACACACATGCAATGACTCTAGTGGATCCATGTTGTTTATGAAAAGAACACAAATCTATGGTGGCATCACTTCATATGTTCTTTTCCAAAACCACAATGATGCAGACTTATACACGCACACATCCAATGAGGTGTGGTGATGCAACATCTTTCAGGCTTGTGGTAGAATGCATGCTGCAATTGAATCCCAACATGCTTCTAGGGTTCCTGGACATGGTTGGACACCACATGATGTGGTGGCATCACTGGATGTGTTCTTTTCCAAAACCATAATGAGGCCTATTGATACACACACATGCAATGAGGTGTGGTGATGCAACATCTTTCAAGCTGGTGGTAGAATCCCTTCTGCAGGTTAATCCTAGCATGCTGCTAGGGTTCCTGGACATGGTGCCGTCTATGGGAATTGGGAGTGCTGATGTTGTGGCTTCTTCGGCCTCATCAACCGCGATCTACAACTCCACAACAGCGGAGATTCGCCAGCTCTTTGGCGAGTTTGACTTCACCGTCCACACGCCACCCACTCTCCCGGCTTTCGAGTCCGTGGGCGACGGAATCAGCCTGATCGAGAGATTCCGCTTCCAAGTTGGTCAGATAGGCACGCTTCGAATGCCTAACCAGCCAACGGCATCTGCGATTGCTCCAGCATCGTGGTTCCCGCCACCAATCGGCACCCTCAGCGAGCTCAACACCTCGGCAACAGCTGAGAGCACGGACAGCGACAGTAGTCATGGATCCCATCAGGGTGGCCTAGCAATGGAAGATGGGGTTTACGGCTCCGGATCCGAAAGTTGTGGGAGAAAAAACTTCCCCAATCACTTCATGTGCACCATCATCAATGCCGGCGAAACCAGCACCAATCGCGACAACGGTGACAACGGCCCTAACCCGCCCAACGGTGGCATACCTAATGGCGGACCACCCAACAGCGGCCCCACCAACGGTGGTAATGGCGCGCCCGTCAACAATGGAGGAGAAGTCGAACCTCCAACCATGGTGAACGAACAAACTAGCGAACGTGTCGTGATCAGGGTCAACGATCTCGAGTGGGCCCGCTGCCAAGAAGCTCTGCGAGGCAATCCTCTGCCTCCAGGCATGTCGCAAGAAATGCTGATGTGCTATCATTGGCTACTAAAGGACGAGTACAGACGCCAGCTACAGACGATCGTGCAACTCGAAGCGCGTAAAATGGCGGCGGACGAGTCGAGCCTTCGAAGGGCCGGGCTATCCTCCCACGAAGGATCCTCCTCCAAAGGCAACAAGTATGTGGCCAACAAGAGGCGATCTCGAATGGACCACCTCACCGAGCAGGAGCGCATAGAAGTGGCGAATTTTCTCGACTTCAGCTCTATGACAGTAGACACCCGTGGAAACATGGTCCCAAAGACGCCGCAGGCAGCAGTGACAACGGCCACCATGTACCTACTCAACAACCATCCGCCGGCTGGAGATCCCTAAGCCGCCATGCACCAATCTATGATCACGGGCTTGGGGTTAATCGAGGTTGATCTCGACAAAGAGCCAACACCGGAGCCGAAGAAAAACAAGGCTCTGGCAAAACGCTATTCCTCACCCTCGTCTAGCGACGACAGTCATGATCTATCTCGACATCGTCGCTCACGGCGACACGACCACGACTACGATGCACACGATGACATCATGCAGCGTAAAATCGACAAGTCAAGGCCACGATGTGCCTGCTCGACTGACTCAGAGGACGAAGACGTGGAGCTCTGTGGCGCCAGATGCTTCAGCAGGGCCATCAGACAAAAGCGAATACCCAAGGGGTTCAAGCTCCCATCGGAGAACCCAAAATTCGACGGCATGGAGGACCCGAAAATCTAGTTGGGGGACCACATCTCCTCCGTCATGCTCCATGGTGGGAGTCGAAGCATGGCCATGCAATGCCGGCAGCTACAGCTGCAGGGTGCCGCCCAAGCATGGCTCAACAACCTCCCGCGCGGATCCATTCGCAGCTGGAATGAGCTGGTCTACAACATTGTGCACAACTTCAAGGGTACCTACAAAAGGCCCGCGTCAATCAAAGAACTAAGATGCTGCCAGCAAAGGTCGAGCGAATCGCTACGCTGGTACATCCAGAGGTGGTCCATCATCAAGAACTCCGCAGAAAATATCTCGGAGGATCAGGCAATCTATGCATTCAACGGTGGCGTTCGCTGCATAGAGCTCAGGGAGGAGCTAGGCCGCTCGAAGCCCAAAACAATTGACCACCTGATGGAAATCGTGAATCGTTGGGCAGATGGAGAAGACTCCGTGAAAAACCGTGTTCACTCCGATGACGAAGCAGAGCTCGAGCGCAGACGCGATCGCCGAAGCAAACATCGAATGCACATCTATGATGACCGTGACAATGTCAACATGGTCACAGCCGGCTATGCCGACAGGCGCGACGACAACCGCAACTACGGCTATCGCAGCGGTGGACACCTTACTCCGGGAAAACCATGCAGGTATGGTAATGCCGCACTCACGAAGAGGCATCCGTGACAACAATCGAGGAAAAACTGTCTGGGCTGTGCAACGTGCACTTCTACATGGACAAGCACAACGGCAAGAAGAAATCCAGCCACCTTTCTCAAGTACTGCCGCGAATTCCTCAAGCTCCACGAGGGTTTGGCGCGGATGAATCGCGACGCAGTCAACAGGGGCTATGGAGTCGCCCCAGGCGCTGTAGCACATGGAGCCCCTCCTCCACCACCTGGAGTGCCACCACCCGTGGCCGCACCAGTCCACGATCAAGGTGGCGAGCCATACCCACGGGTTGTGGGCAACATGATGATCCAAAAGGTATGCCCCTCGAATCGGGTGCGGAAGGCCATCACTCGCCAAGTCAACTTGGCGACAAACTCACCACCATCCACCACTGAGTACCTTAGTGGAAGCGACTCCAGCATCAACTTCGACAAGCGCGACCACCCGCGCCAAGTACCTCGCCCAGGCCACTGTCCCCTTGTACTCGAGGCACAAATCGGAGGCTTCGACATGAGTCGCGTCTTCATGGATGGTGGAAGCGGCATTAACCTTATGTTTACAAGTACCTTGCGGGCAATGAGGATCCCTCTGACCTTCCTAGAGGTCTCGGACACAATATTCCACGGCATTGTCCTAGGCAAGGGCATATATCCCCTGGGCAAAATCAAACTCAACGTCATCTTTGGCATGCCAAAAAACTGTCGACGTGAACGCATCGACTTCGAAGTCGTCGACTGGCCCTCACAATACCACTGCATCCTCATACGCGTTGTGTTCGCCAGGTTCATGGAAGTACCGCACTACGCCTACCTACAGATGAAAATGCCAGGTCGGAACGGCATCATCACAATGAACGGGAGCTTTGAGAGGTCCAACAGTTGCGATAGGGAATTCAACAGAATTTCCCAGTCCTTCGGCATGCAGGAAAACTCGCAAGATTGAAGGAGTCGATAAACAACAGTCTGGCTCCCCTAAGCCGGCCAAGTTCACCCGACCTGTCCTTCGACTTGTCGGTGCACACGAAGAAAGTTCAGGTCCACCCATCAGACCCGTCCAAGACGACCCTCATCGCCAAAAACTTGAGTCCCGCATAGGAACTCACGCTCGTCGAATTCATCCGTGAGCACTAGGAAATCTTCGCCTGGTGTCCAGAGGACATGCCAGGGGTCCCCAAGGAATTCGCTGAGCACGCACTCAATGTCAACCCATACGCAAGGCCAGTCAAACAAACAATTCGGTGACCGTCTGAACCAAGAGAAAAAGCGGTCGGAATGGAGATCAAGGAAAGTACCTGGATCGCCAACACGGTGATGGTACCCAAAAAGGACACGGATATCCTATGGATGTGCGTCGATTTCACCTCACTGAATAAGCACTGCCCAAAGGATCACTTCCTGCTGCCGCGAATCGACCAGATCATCGACTCCACTACGGGATGTGAGCGCCTCTGCTTCCTCGACTCCTACTCAGGCTATAATCAGATTCGAATGAAGGAGGAAGATCAAGAGAAAAGGGCGTTTTCAACGCCTTTTGGTGTGTTCTGTTACAACACAATGCCCTTCGGGCTAAAAAACGCAGGAGCAACCTATCAGCGGTGCATGCAGGCTTGCCTCAAGAACCAACTTGGTCGCAACATCCAAGTCTATGTTGATGACATCGTAATCAAGACCAAAGAGGAAGCCTCGCTAATCGATGATTTATGCGAAACCTTCGCCAACCTCGACCGCTGCCGGATCAAGCTCAATCCGGACAAATGAGCGTTCGGCGTACCATCTGGGCAACTACTCGGGTATCTCATCTCTGTAAGGTGGATTGAGGCGAACCTGAAGAAGATAAAAGCCATACTGGCCATGGAGAAGCTGAAGAACATAAGAGGTGTCCAGCAGCTGGCTGGGTGAATTGCGGCGCTCAGTCGATTCATCAGTCGAATGGGCGAAAATGCACTGCCCTTCTACCAACTTCTCCGCAAAACCGACAAGTTTGAGTGGACCAACGAGGTGCGGGAAGCATTCGAAGACCTCAAGCGTCTACTATCTACCTCGCTAGTACTGGTGACCCCACGCGAATGGGAACCATTGTTGCTATACATCTCTTCCACTAACCAGGTGGTCAGCACGGTGCTCGTGGTGGAGCGAGCCGAGGAAAACAAGGTCCATGGGGTGCAGCGCCCAGTCTACTACTTTACCGAGGTGCTCACACAAACAAAGCAGCGGTAACCGCACTACCAGAAGTTGGCATACGGTGTCTTCATGACAGCCAGGCGACTGCATCACTACTTCCAGGAGCACCCAATCTTGGTGGTCAATGACGCCCCGCTTGGACACATCCTCAACAACCCCGATGCCACTGGACGAGTCGCGCTTTGGGAATGAAGCTGAAATACATCCTGCGAATGCAGTTCACCGCCTCCAACAATGAAGCTGAATCCGAGGTCCTATTGCACGGGATGCGGATGGCATAAGCCTGCGGCGCCAAAAGGCTCATCATCTATGGCGACTCCAAGCTGGTCATCAACCAGACAATGCACGAGTGCGACGCACTGAACGACAATATGATCGCCTACCGCGACCTCTACGACACACTTGAAGGGGACTTCGACGGCTGTGAGCTGCGGCACATAGGTGCGACAACAATGAAGAGGCGGATGCACTCGCCTACATTGGCTCTACCTGCGTCCCCATACTAACTGGGGTATTTCTCGAGCCTATCTGCGAACGCTCCATCAAGCCAAAGGCCACAGAGAAGAAAACAAGCGCAATAATGGACTCGGGCGCTACGCCACCCAATGAGCCAATGGCACTCGACAACCTGGAGCTCGACACAAGACTTGAAGTACCAATGTCGATCATGATGATGGAACCCTCTTGGACTCAACCCTACATCACATACCCTCTCAGCAAGAGGCTGCCGGACGACCCGACTGACGCGCGGCACATCGCACGGCGATCCAAGGTATTCGCCGTCATCAACGGCGAACTAGACAAGCACGGCATCACATGAGTACTCCAACGGTGCATCTCCAACGCTGATGGAAGGGCCGTTCTCCTAGACATCCATGAGAGGACTTGCGGGCACCACGCGGGCAGTCGTGCCCTCGTCACCAAAGCTTTACGATCTAGCTTCTACTGGCCCACGGCCATGCGTGACGCTAAGGACATCATCCAAAAATGCAACGCTTGCCAGCGAATCGCGGACAAACCGCACGCACCTGGAACGGAGCTCCGGTCAATACCATTGGCTTGGCCCTTTGCGCAATGGGGACTTGACATGGTCGGCAAGCTCCCAGAGTCCTCGCGAGGAGGCTACATCTACCTCTTGGTCGCAGTCGACAAATTCACCAAGTGGATAGAGGCCATGCCTGTGACTAACCAGTCAGGAGCCAGTGCAGTCAAATTCTTCGAGTCCATTGTCTATCGCTTTGGAGTGCCACACAGCATAATCACGGACAATGGAACAAACTTCACCTCTAAAGAGTTCTAGGGTTTCTACGAAAACCTGGGAATAAACGTAAGCTATGCCTCCGTAGCTCATCCGCAGACCAACGGTCAAGTCGAAAAGGCCAACGGGCTCGTCTGTGGCAGAATCAAGAAGCGACTCCTTAGGCCACTCGAACGAACCGCAGGATGCTGGCCAGACGAGCTGCAATTCATACTCTAGAGCCCACGCACAACCCCAAACAGTGCCACCAGATACACCCTGTTCTTCATGGTATATGGTGCTGAAGCGGTGCTACCCGCAGAGGTATGATACAAAACACCGCGAGTGGTCGCTTACAACGAGCAGGAGTCAACTCTTGCACTCGAAGACTCTGTCGACCTCCTCGATGAGGCACGGGAAATCGTAGCAGAAAGATCGACGATCTACCAACAGAACCTGTGCAACTACCATAGCAGAAGGCTACGCCCTAGGTCCTTCGTCGAAGGAGACCTGGTCATGCGACTGAAACAGCAAGGGCACCCCAAGCTCGAGTCCCCTTGGGAAGGACCATACGTGATTACAGAAGTAATCCCAGGTGACGCCTATCGCCTCAAAGATTTCGAGATAGGAGTCGCATACTCCAACCCCTGGAACGTCGCACAGCTGCGGCGCTTCTACCCTTAGTCATCTTTTCTTTCTTACATTACAAATAAGGCTATTCAGCCAAGGCTACTTAGCCACACATTGTACTTCGTACTGATTTTGCGAATAAATAAAGCTAAGTACCCCAAAACTCTGTGTTTTTCTAGCAATTATATCACTCGGGCGCTACGCCACCCTTTACACAAATGTTCTACGAACCAATCGCGATGTCCTGAGTAGCTGACGCAATAATCGAACCCTTGTCAAACGCCAACCCAGCTGCAACGCACCTGGCAGGTTGGAAAGGTGCTGAGAAAAACACCAAGTCAGGCTAACGAAAAGGAATCGCATAGTGCAACGCACTCGCAAAACATACGAGCTAACAAGCTCTTTAGACATCAATGCCAATCAATTATATACATCATATATATATGAACTTTACAACACCAGTACATTTATGTGCAGGATACAAGTTAAACTACTACTGCAGCAAAAGAACGTTCGTCTGCTCCTTGAAGAAGTCAACAATCTCCTCTATTGGACGATCCACCGCCTGGTAATGTGGAACCATATTCCAGGTCGAACCTGCTGGCGGTACCGGCGGTCCAGCAACAATCACTGCAACATCTACATCAGGCCTATGCAGTCGCACCAGTGATAGAGCAGCCTTGGCACTAGCCACTAACTGTTGACGCACACACTCGCGAACTTCGCTAAACCTTGAAACTTAGCAATGAGAGCCAACAGGCTCGAAGGAACCACGTCCAGTGGAAACATTGTCTAATAGATATTCATTAAGCATGATTGCGACTTCTTCAGAAAATGAAGCACTCGCGAGGCACGATCCTGCAGGGTCACAAGTGCGATTGCGCGATCATGGTCCACCAAGAAGTACCAACTTGCCTGAAGCTGTTCCTGGGTCAGGTAGTTCATGCGCATGGCGATCCTGTCCTTCTCATCCTGCGGATGATGCGCTGACAACTATACCAAGCAAGAGGCAAAAGTATGAAGGCAGCAAATTACCACGATTGACTACAAGAAAAGATAAGGAGGCACAAAGCTAACACTTGAACTGGTCACCCAGCTGCGCCACCTCCCCTAGTAGATATTGCTCTCGGGAGGTGGCCTTCTCTGCCCTCGACTTCCATACATCCGCGTTACCGCGGAGGACGGGCAGCTCGCGTTCCAGCTGCTTAACACGATCGTGTAGCCGCGAAAGCAGGGACATCTCATCCACCCTTGAGTGCGACTGCGCTAAGGTATCACCAGCGGATGGTGGATCCCGAGGCTCACTCGAAGGACCACTAGATGTACCTTATCACAAGCCAAGTAAGAGAAAATAAGGGCCAAACAACACATGGACAAAACTCAACTGCATTCAAACGTAGCAAAAGTATTTACAAAAGACACTTAGCTAGCAGCATGTTTTCAACAAAAGGAGTCGAGCTATCAACTATTACAAATATAACTACTAAGGATCAGCCTTCTTCTTCGACTTGGACTTTGGTTTAGGGGGCCTCATCGAGTCCATGGCAGTGTCAGACGCCACAGACTTCCCGCCGTCCCCTGACGCCGCAGCCTTCGCCGCCTTCTTGACTCGCTGCAGCTCCTCAGAGTACTTGGCGACTGTGTTGATGAGTTGAGGCCCGTACTTGCCACAGGCAGTTGCAAAAGGAGCAAAAACTACCTGTTGACCATCTGCACCGACAGGCATCGCCTTGGAGACCGCAGGGGGATCTACCTCCACGCCATGGGCTTGAACCATCACGAGTGACATGGAAGCGCCAGCTGCACGAAGCAAGGTCTTGAAGCCCGCGGGAATACCTCTAGCAAGGGACTCCACCAGGTCATCCACGTTCTCGATCCGCTCAGCTTTGGGCACCAGGTCCTCGCGGATGCGATTGAGTACACCCTTAGCTTTGGTCAGCGTTCCCTGAATGGAAGCGCTGCGGTCTTCAACGGCCGCGTTGGTGCCTACCAAAGCATCATCACGACGAAGCGCCTGGGTGTTGAAGCTCAGACCACCAGCATCTACACAAAGCAATGTGTTAGCAAAAATTCAGCACAATAACAAAGTCGAAAGAAAGGAAACAACGGAAATCCAGACAAACGAATACCTGAAAGAGCCTTGGCAATCGAGAAGAGCTATTCTTCAAACAACTTCTCCCTAGCAACGATGGAGGCGCGCAAATCCTCTTCGCGTTTCTGCGATACATCAAGCGCAGCGACTGCCTCATCACGACTCTTCACCGCCACGGCGAGCGTATTTTCAAGGGAAGCAGCTTCGTGAAGAAGCACGTTATGCTCAGCTGCAAAACACATAAGATGGACCATCAGTCGAGTATACAAAAATATCACAAGGATGAAGAAGAAGAAGCAAAAAACACTAACTTTCAACCGCGCGATGGCGATTGTCCAGCAATGCATGCTAGCGACCCATTGCAAGTACATGCTCTGCCAGGCGAGCAGCTTCCTTCACAATAAGCTGTAACAGGAGAAAAACAAAAGGATCAGAAGATAGCATGGATGAATAATTCGACTGAAAGTAAAAGCAACATCACACATACGTGCTCCTCCAGAGACTCCGAAGTTGATTGCCGCGAAGTCGTCCGGACAACCATCTGGTGCTCCACAGCGTGTGGAGAACTTGATGAATTGTGCCCGGAGTGGGCCGCCAATGGAGGGGAAGGAGTTCACTCAGCCACTTCCTTGGCCTTGGAGTCCGCGACTCCAGATTCCTTCAAGAAATGGACATCGCTAGAAGATGACGACGCCAGTTGACTACGGAACAAAACCAACATCAGGAAATGCAACTCCAAAAAAGAACCAAGATGAGAATTGTATACTTACCAGTCAAACTTATCCAGATCAAAGGTTTGGTCCTCCGACTCCGACGACTCCTTCGGCAGCCTCATCTTCTTGCGGGCAGATGGCGCCATAGAACTCACAGGAATAGCAGGAATTGGCGACTCCGCACCAATAGCTGGGCCTTCTGGAGTCGAAGGAGACGACGCATCCGAATCTTCGCTGCGCGAACGCTTGCGAGTGTCTGGACTGCTGGACATGGGGGCTTCCTCCTCCTCGTCAAATGGGACGGTCGATTCCGACTTGTCCTCTTCATCTACTTCGCAAGGAATAACCCCCTCAGGAAGAGGGGGCAAACTGGGAGACACCTTCCAATCCTACATACAAAAAACAAGTCAACACACGTCAAGAAAATCAGAAGCACTCGACAAATAAAGCTACTTCATAACACAACCATACCTTAGGAGGAGGGTTAGAAGCATCAAATGGAGGTACGACTGGTTCACTAGGGAGTACATCCTTGGCGGTGTACTTGGTCAGCAGTCGCACCCTCTTATCTACTTCACTCGCGGAAATGCCATCGGGAGATACGCGAGTGACATCGTCTGCACTAGCCCATTGGAACATAGGGTGGATTCTGGCTTGCAGGGGCTGGATGCGACGGCGCAACCATGTGCCAATGAGGGCGCAACCTCCCTCTTCTTTACCCATGCGACTCTCGAGGTTACAGACGCGCTCGTATAGCACATCTGTCTCCTCAGACTCGCCGGGCATCACCATGTTCTTCCAAGAACGCCTCCTCCTGCACGGCATCGCGGGATCAAAGGGCGCGAGTCCGAAGTATTCTCCGCCGGCCTTCTGGTTACGGATGTAGAACCACTTGTCCCTCCACCCTTGGACGGACGCCATGAGCTTGATATCAAAGTATGTGACAGACGAGTCGACATGGATCCCGCAGCCTCCTACGTCGTAAACTATGGAACCAGATGCCGACTAACACTTTAGCTTGAAAAGTCGTTTGAAGAGACCAAAGTGTGGCTCGACTCCGAGCCAGCACTCGCAAAGTGTAATATAGCAGGCGATGTGGAGAATAGATTTGGGGGACAGCTGATGCAGCTGGAGCCCATAGAAACAAAGGAGGCCCCTAAAGAAAGGATGCAGCGGAAGAGACAGATGACGGATGATGAACGCTAGGAACATCACCCAGAAACTAGCAGGAGGACAAGGGCTTACGTCACCACCTGGGACTCGAGAGTGACCAACCGCGGAAGACAGAACTCCATCTTGGCGCAGAAGACGGAGCTCGGACGATTTGATGATGGACGTGCACTACACGCCATTAGTGACGCGGGTGCCCGTGACCTTCTTCTTCCTGGCGACGGCGGTGCTGGTGCCCACAACGGTGGAGCCGCCCTTCTTCTTGGCAGCAGCAATGGCGGCGGCGGACTCAGCGGTAGCGCCTCCCTTCTTCCCCATCTTGCGGTGGCGATGCGAGCGAAGAAAATAACTCGGAGACACACGGAGTTGGTCCAGCGCCGCGAACGGGACGAAACTCTAGGAGGCAGAGAGCAGCAGCAATGGCGATGGAGGCACAAAGCAGAGAAAGAGCAGATGGGAAATTACCATAGCTGCGCTGCTACTTAAACCCCTGGCGAATGCAATCCAACGACCAGCACAAACCCTATTGAACACGTGGCGCACATCGCGATCGACATGTGGAGGGCCTGAAGCACGAACCGTCCGCCACGACCTCCATTACGCGCAGAAATCGAGGAGGCGCAATTAAAATGAAAGATTACACACGCCCGATCAAGTCAGGGTCAGAAAATGGGACCCACCGCTCGTCACGTCCTGTCAAAGCCGCTCACGCGGGCACCTGGGGTCATCATATCGTCAGCACTGATGTCATCAAATTGAACACTAGAAGACTTCGACTACTTTAGTCCTTGCTCGAGTCTTCGACTCCACCAAGCACGCGGGGGCTACTCCCATAGGGAGCGCTGGTCGCACACCCGACGATTTTATTTTTTATGCAGGAATAAGGACATTCAAGACTTACCCAACCATTCAATGATGAGTCATGGGTTACTCCCATAGGGAGCGCTGGAAATAAATTCGACTGAAACAAGCAAATAGAAGACGACAGAAGTCGGAAAAGTTCTATAGTCCCTGCCTGAGTCTTCGACTCAACCAGGCACTCGGGGGCTACTCCCATAGGGAGCGCTGGTCACGCACCCTATGTTTATTTGTACATCGTACTGTGTGTTGATAACGTCCACACTCGAAGTCTATGGCAACACCCCCTCATATTTTCCCTACAAAGAGACTGCGTCTCGTGGGTCACCCGAATCATTTCCGCGATGACAAATTTTGGATGTTGAGCTTACAGCGTGAAGATAAGACCTGAATAAGGCCTTGCAAAACATTTGTTGCGCACTGCCGGAAATATATCCGTGCCTACAGGTACGATGAACATGCCTTGACGGACGCGTCGAGTGCTGACAGCCTTATACTGGATTTCGACTCCTGTAAGTTCTCTGCGGCTTGAGTCGAATTACACCAGCACTTTTCCGAATTCGAGTCTCGGAACTCGAGTTCGAGTAGATTGCGTTGTTTGTCCCTAAGGTAGTTAACTGATAGTGATACATCAGTTAAATCAGGCACGCATATCAACAATCCCTATGACATAAAAGAGCACTCGAAAAATACTCAGTCATGCACTCGATAGGCTTCGTAAAGTCCCCAGTCGAACCTGCGATTCCACTGGACACTCGGGGGCTACTGAGAGGGGTATACCTTGCAGGTACTCGATCTGGGTATATACGGTCCAGCTACGGTGGAAGCCCACGGCGTTGGCACGGCCCAATGAAGACTTCGAATGGCCTACGGACTCTCGATGACTTGCGAGACAAGGAGAAGTCTAAAGATAGAAAGTTTGAAGGGAAAACCCTATTCTGTAACCGACTCGACCTGCTACCTGATACCTAGCCTATCTATATAAAGGCTAGGAGGGGGCGGCGAGGAGGACACACGGAACCCTAGTTTCCACAACTCTCGCCAGATTGCATCTGCGCGCCCCTGTAATCTTCGATTCCTCCATTAATTCCACGAGCAGACAAGCAGGAGTAGGGACCTCTACAACGCCTGGGTAAACCTTGCGTCCCTGTGTGCTTGTTTGCTAGCCGATAGATGCTTCTAGCGCTCCTCCTTCTCTAAAACCCAAGTCCATAACAATGGGCATTGAAGAGTTAAACCCTCGTCACCACATGTTGTGGTAGCATCACTGTATGTGTTCTTTTTCGAAACCACAATGATGCGCACTAATACACACACATGCAATGAGGTGTGGTGATGGAGCATCTTTCAAGCTGGTGGTAGAATGCATGCTGCAGTTGAATCCCAGCATGCTGCAAGGGGTCCTGGACATGGTTGGACACCACATACTAGAGTGGCATCACTGCATGTGTTATTTTCCTAAAACCACAATGATACACACTGATACACACACATCCAATGAACTCTAGTCGATCCATGTGCTTTATGAAAATAACACACATGCAATGACTCCAGTGGACCCATGTGGTTTATGAAAAGAACAGACATGCTGTGTTGGAATCACTACATGTGTTCTTTTCCAAAACCACAATGATGCACACTGATGCACACACATGCAATGAGGTGTGGTGATGCAACATCACTCAAGCTGGTGCTAGAATGCATGTTGAAGTTGAATCCCAGCATGCTGCAAGGGTTCCTGGACATGGTTGGACACCACATGCTGGAGTGGTGTCACTGCATGGGTTCTTCTCCTAAAACCACAATGATGCACACGGATACACACATACACATCCAACGAACTATAGTGGATCCATGTGGTTTATGAAACAAACACACATGCAATGAACTCTAGTGGATCCATGTGTTTTATGAAAACAACATACATGCAATGAACTCTAGTGGATCCATGTGGTTTATGAAAATACCACACATGATGTGGTGGCATCACTGCATGTGTTCTTTTCCAAAACCACAATGATGCACACTGATACACACACATCCAACAAGGTGTGGTGATGCAACATCTTTCAAGCTGGTGGTAGAATGCATGCTGCAGTTGAATCCTAGCATTCTACCAGGATTCCTAGATATCGTTGGACACCACATGCTATGGTGTAATCACTAGATGTGTTCTTTTATAAAACCACAATGATGCACACTGATACACACACATGCAATGAGGTGTGGTGATGCAACATATTCAAGTTGGTGGTAGAATGCATGCTGGAGTTGAATCCCAGCATGCTGCCAGGGTTCTTGGACATGGTTGGATACCACATGCTGGAGTGGCATCACTACATGTGTTCTTTTTCTAAAACCACAACGATGCACAATGATACACACACACATCCAATGAACTCTAGTGAATCCATATGGTTTATGAAAAGAACACACATGCAATGAACTCTAGTGGATCCATGTGGTTTATGAAAAGAACACACATGCAATGACTGTAGTGGATCCATGTGGATTATGAATAGAACACATATGCTAGGGTGGCATCACTGCATATGTTCTTTTCTAAAACCACAATGATCCACATTGATACACACACATCCAATGCGGTGTGGTGATGCAACATCTTTCAAGTTGTTGGTAGAATGCATGCTGCAATTGAATCCCAGCATGCTTCTAGGGTTCCTGGACATGTTTGGACACCACATGCTGTGGTGGCATCACTACATATGTTCTATTCAAAAACAACAATGATGCACACTGCCACACACACACACACCTCCAATGAGGTGTGGTGATGCAACATCTTTCAAGCTGGTGGTAGAATGCATGTGATGGCTCAAGATATCTCGATCTCGTTGGGAAACCCAAGAGGAAGGTATGATGAGCATAGCAGCAAGTTTCCCTCAGTTATGAAACCAAGGATATCGAACCAGTAGGAGCAAGGAAACAACCCCAAGGTGTTGTTACCAACTTGGAATCCTACACAACACAACGACAGAACTTTGCCCCAACTTACAGTGAGGTTGTCAATCTCACCGGTTTTGCTGAAAACAAAGGATTAAACGTATAGTGTGGAAGATAGTAATTGCTTGTAGAAAGTAAATAGTAAATAGTAGATGGTATATCAATGATAAAAGAATGGACCGGGGTCCATAGTTCACTAGAGGTGATTCTCCTTAGGATAGATAGCATGTTGGTTGAACAAATTACAGCGGGGCAATTGACAGATTTGAGAAAGCATACAATGCATATACTAGACATTTTGACTCCCATGAGATTTGATTGGGAATTACAACATTATACATAGACCATAATCCAACTACATTTATGACTAATAATCCACCTTCAGGTTATCATCCGAACCCCCTGTAGTTTTAAGTTGCAAGCAACAGATAATTGCATTAAGCAAAGTGTGTAAAGTAAACAATATGATTGCCCCATGGACAAAGGATTGTTGTTTTCTCCCTAGTAGCAACAACACATTTACAACCTTAGAGATTCCTATAACTTCCCCAGATTACTAGAGGCATGCACCCATTATCAAGCATAAATACTCCCTCTTGGAGTTGCTAGCATCTACTTGGCCAAGATAGTTACTAACAACGGAAAGCATGTAAGATCACAAATAACATAGACATGATAGAATCAATAATCAATCTGAAATAGCATCTCAATATCCATCGGATCCCTGCAAACACAACATGTAAGATTACAAATAGATGATCTTGATCATGAACGGAGGTCACAGGATCTAAACATGATAGCACAAAGGAGGAGAACCAACCATCTAGCTACTACATGGAGCCATAGTCCAAGGACGAACTACTCACGCATCACACCGCAGGAAGGCATGGTGATGAAGATGGCCTCCAGGGTGATCTCTCACCTCCGGCAGGGTGCTGAGAAGAGCTTCGGATACCCCTGATCTAGGGATGGAGATGGCAGCGGCTACAGACTCTTTCGTGGATTTCTGGCCAGGTATTTGATCGGGTAGTTAGGGTTTTCATCCCGGGAGGCTTTTATAGGCGAAAGGGCAAGGTAGGTCGAGCACCAGGGGGCCATCACCCCCTGGTGGCACGCCCCCATGCCACGCCGCCACTTCGTCTCCCCTCCGGACTCCGTGTTGCTTCGGGTAAAATATTGACTTTGGCTTTTGTCCGGTCCAATTCCGAGTATATTTCCTTACTAGCTTTTTTGAAACCAAAAACAGCAGAAAACAGACAACTGGCACTGTGGCATCTTGTTAATAGGTTACTTCCAAAAAATGTATAAAAATACCCCAAAGTGTGGACAAAACATAAGAAAGTAGATATAAAAGAAGCATGGAACATAAAAAATTATAGATACGTTTACGACGTATCAAGCATCCCCAAGCTAAACTCCTGCTCATCCTCGAGTAGGTAAGTGATAAAAAGAATAATTTTTGAGGTGAAATGCACCATCACAATCTTGATCAAGGTATTTGTAAAACATTGATAGCTTGGATCATAGTACTCTAACATAGACATGAAAGATATAGTTCTAACAATAAGACATAGCAACTATGTTGTAAGATGAAAAGGTAAAAAACAAAAGATTCATGAATAACAATGCTTTGAAAGACGTTTGTTTGTTTCACATATAGAAAAACTAATAAGAATGGTATTCAGCTTGTCCCTCATGGTATAGAAAAAAATAAATGCATAGGACACCTTCAAAGTTCATAAGGGTCACTAGATACAAATAATTTAATAGAAAGCAATATCAAAGTTATGAATCAATCAACAAGTTTTGCAACAATGCACATTAAACTAAGGATGACCACTATGATCTCTTAATAGGTGCATAAAGATAGAAGATGGAGACTCAACATAAAAGTAAAAAAGAAAGGACATTCATAGAAGGAAGCGGGGATTCAAGTTTCATAAAGAGCTTCCAAAAATTATGTTACTTATTAGCTTTCAGCTCTCATTTCCCCTATCATAAGCATCTTTAGGTGATTAAGGTTAAAGTGACACAAATATGAGGATATGCTTGACAAGTTATAAGTTGAAAATATCATGCCCCTTGATTATGAGTACCGAACCTCATGCTACTCAACTTTAGTCACGAGTAAGTACTTGTCATTGTAAGTACATGTATATCATGGAGAACTGCCAATGGGGTACACCTTGCCCCATGATACAGGAGCTATCCCATATCAAAATGACAAGGCAACAGACAATGAGCATCTCAGCGATCTTTTTATTTGATATTTGCATAGGTTTTTATTAAGGATGCTTCACATATTTCTCACTATGGTTATGCTGCAAGTTTCCACCATGATTAGGCATGGCTTAGGCTAGCCTCCTAGGTATTTCTCTAACACATATAGAAACTCCATGAGCTTACAAGATCCCCTTTTGTTTCACACCGTCGGGGTCCATAAACAAAAGAACATGATATCAACTCAATAAAGTGCAATGTTAAAAGCGTTCCCCATGGTAACATGGTTCTGCTAATTCACAACTTATAAAGCGCAAGCATATACGCAAGATATATGGACACCATGATTCAAGTTATTAAGTGCAAGAAAGTAAAGTGTGTCATCATGTTTGTGAGAGCTTTAATCACTAATTTTCACACAACAAGTTTAATTCGGAAGGTACATAAAAACATGAATATAGGTGGAATAGCAATAATGCTAATAGGTAGGTATGGTGGAATCTTTGGAATAACTTGGTTTTATTTGGGTTGGATGCATGAGTGGAACTCATACTTGGTACATGTGGAGGCTAGCAAAAGACTGGGAGCGACCAACTAAGAGAGCAATAGTGGCCACAATCATACAGAGCGACAAAACATTATTAATTAAAGCATAAAGTGATATTACAAGTCTAAAACTAAATGATCATAGAGGCTATGTTGAATGGTATAGTCTTAACATGGTGTAAACATGCACCAAGTCAACCCAAATAAAGCATCAAAGGAGAATACCACAATATTATGCTTTTGTATGCTAAAACAACGCATGATTCTTTCAAGGAACATTAAGCAATCTCAATTGTTTGCAACAAGTCATGCTACAGAAATAATTACTAAGCATAAAGTCAAAGCAATATCAAACATGACATGATAAAGCCTAAGCCATAGTCAAAAAAAAACTCCTTTTATACCACTTATAAGCATGAACTTTCCTACTCTTTTCCAATCAAAATCAACTTATTTGAAACTATGTATGAATGAGGGGGTCCAATACAATTTATTTAAGAAACCAAACAAAATAAAACTAAAACCAAAAATGAAGACGCTCCAAGAACAATACAATTGTGCATGAAACAATAAAAAATGGTGTTTGGAAGAAAACCTGAGATTTTTATTGATGAAAAAAGGGATGCCTTGGGTATCCACAATCTTTGACACTTGTACTTCTTGAATATTTCTTGGGGTGACATGTGTGGCATCCCCAAGTTTGAGCTTTTTTCCATCCTTCATCTCATCACATTATTCTTCCCTACAGTTTAAAATTTCCTTCATACAAAACTTCACACAATCTTCATTAGCAACATTAGTGTACTCAAGATAATAAGTCTTTGGGTTTAGTTTCAACACAAGTAAAACTTCCATTAAAACACAAGATACTGTAGAAATTACTTTTAAAAGTTCAAGTAATTGGCAAGAATTCAAAGAGAAAGAGATTAAGAGGCAAATGCAAATAATGAAAGAAACCTGTCAAAACAGACCAGTAGGTAAAAAACGAAAAGTGTTAAACTAACGAAAGTTAGATAATAACCTTAGGCAGAAGCAAAAAAAATTACAGCTCAATCCTACATACAGGGATTTTTCACGATTTTTTACAGTGAAGCACAAAAATCTGTTTCGGGACATCAACTTTCCCAAGTCTTACTTCTCTCTCATTAGAGGTTATTTTTCGCACAAAAACCACACAAAAAGGATAAAGAGAGATTATTAATGAGGCAATAACTTACAAGACTCAACAAAATAAAAACTTACTGAATAGAAATTTGGGTTATCTCCCAATTGTGCTTTTATTTAACGCCTTTGAGCTAGGCATAGGAAGCAAGATTCAAGTATTCTCGAATGAAGAAGCATTAAGAGCAAATTTTGTTTTAATAGGACAGGCAAAAGGAATATTTTCTCTCCTCTTAGGGAAGTGTTCTATACCTTCCTTGAGTGGGAATTGATATTTAATGGTGCCTTCTTTCATATAAATAATGGCACCAACAGTTCTAAGAAAAGATCTTCCCAAAATAATAGGACAAGAAGCATTGCATTCAACATCCAAAACATAGAGATCAACGGGGACATAGGAATTGTTAACTATAATAATAACATCATTAATACTTCCCATGATTTTTTTAGCATTATCATCAAGTTGGACATCTAAATAACAATCTCCTAATGGTGGAAAATCAAGCATTTCATAAAACTTTCTAAGCATAATAGAGACACTAGCACCAAGATCACATAAAGCTTTTAGATCAAAATCATTCACTTTCATATTAATGATGGGTTCCCAACCATCTTCTAATTTGATAGGAATAGAAGCTTTATGTTTCAATTTTTCTTCTTTAATTTTCATGAGGGCATTAGTAATGTGTTTTGTAAAGGCCATATTCATAGCACTAGCATTAGGACTTTTAGCAAGATTTTGTAGGAACATAATTACTTCAGAAATATTGCAACCATCAAGATCAAAATCATAATTACCATCCAAGGTAGTAGATCTATTGTTTCCCATGTTTCGAAGAATTTTAGTATTTTTATTGGAAAAGGTTCCATTGGTTTTAGGCATTGATGCAAAAGGAATGGGGACTTCATGTGGTTTGCTAGCATTAACATTGGTGGTTGTAATAGTACATATACTATTATTTCTAGAAATTTCATCTTCTCTTTCCCACTTAGCATGTAATTCAACTAATAGTCTAACATTTTTATAAATTCTAACTTGTATGGCATTAGTAGCAGCAAAGGGATTTTCCATGGTTTCAGGTTTAGCAGCCATTTTATTAATCAAAGAGGATTGTGCTTCAGACAAAGATGATATATTTCTTTCAGCATTAGTAAGTTTTTCCTCAATAGTTTTATTGAAAGGAGTTTGTTTACTAATAAAATATTTAAGCACGACTTCAAGTTCAGAGGGTGCACTTCTATTGTTGTTGTAGAAATTCCCATAAGCATTACCATTATTGGGAGGATATGGGCGATAGTTATTATTACCAAAATTATTCCTGTAGGCATTGTTGCTAAAGTTATTATTTCCAATGAAGTTCACATCAACTTGCTCTTCTTGAGCAACCAAAGAGGCTAAGGGAACATGATTTGGATCAATATTAGTTTTTCCATTAATAAGCATAGACATAATAATATCAATTTTATCACTCAAGGAGGAGGTTTCTTCAACATAATTTACCTTATTACCTTGTGGAGCTCTCTCAGTGTGCCACTTAGAATAGTTAACCATCGTATTATCAAGGAGTTTTGTTGCATCTCCCAAAGTAATGGTCATAAAGGTACCTCCAGCAGCAGAATCCAGCAGATTTCTTGAAGAATATTTCAGTCCTACATAAAAAGTTTGGATAATCATCCAAGCAGCCAGTCCATGAGTGGGACAATTCTTTACCAAAGATTTCATTCTTTCCCAAGCTTGAGCAACATGTTCATTATCAAATTGTTTAAATTTCATTATTTCACTTCTCATAGATATAATCTTAGGAGGAGGATAGTATTTTCCAATGAAAGCATCTTTGCATTCAGTCCAAGAATCAATACTATTTCTAGTTAAGGATAGCAACCATTCTTTAGATTTTCCTCTCAAGGAGAAAGGAAACAATTTAAGATTAATAATATCTCCATCTATATCCCTATGTTTTTGCATCTCACAAAGTTCAAAAAAGTTATCAAGGTGAGCAGCAGCATCTTCAGTACCAAGACTAGAGAATTGTTCTTTCATAACAAGATTGAGCAAAGCAGGTTTAATTTCAAAGAAATTAGCTTCAGGAACAGGTGGAGGAATAGGTGTGCACATGACATCAGTGTTGTTGGTGCTGGTGAAGTCACACAATTTAGTGTTTTCAGGAGTATTCATATTTTTTTAGATTAAAGTAGACCAACAGAAATAAAAACTATAATAGGAACTAATTTTTTTGTATTTTTGATGGAAAGAAACAAGCAAACAAAGCAAAAATAAACTAAGCAAAAAAAAAAGTAAAGAGATTGGTTGCGAGGAACTCCCCTTGTGAAGCTGTCCTTAACGCCCCGACAATGGCGCCAGAAAAAGGCTTGATGGCTCAAGATATCTCGAGCTTGTTGGGAACCCCAAGAGGAAGGTATGATGAGTAGAGCAGAAAGTTTCCCTCAGTTATGAAACCAAGGTTATCAAAACAGTAGGAGCAAGGAACAACCCCAAGGTGTTGCTACCAACTTGGAATCATACACAAGACAACCACAAAACTTTGCCCCAACTTACAGTGAGGTTGTCACTCTCACCGGTTTTGCTGAAAACAAAGGATTAAACATATAGTGTGGAAGATAGTAATTTCTTGTAGAAAGTAAATAGTAAATAGTAGATGGTATATCAATGGTAAAAGAATGGACCGGGGTCCATAGTTCACTAAAGGTGATTCTCCTTAAGATTGATAGAATGTTGAGTGAACAAATTACAACGGGGCAATTGACAAATTTGAGAAAGCATACAATGCATATAATAGACATCTTGAATCCTATGAGATTTGATTGAGCATTACAACATTATACATATACTGTAATCCAACTGCATCTATGACTAATAATACATCTTCAGGTTATCATCCGAACCCCCTCCAGTATTAAGTTGCAAGCGATAGATAATTGCATTAAGCAAAGTGTTAAACTAAACAATACGATTGCCCCATGGAAAAAGGGTTGTTGTTTTCTTCCTAGTAGCAATAATACATCTACAACCTTAGAGATTCCTGTCATTTCCCTAGATTACTAGAGGCATCAACCGACTATCGAGCATAAATACTTCCTCTTGGAGTTGCTAACATCTACTTGGCCAAGATAGTTACTAATAACGGAAAGCATGTAACATCACAAATAACATACACATGATAGAATCAATATTCAATCTGAAATAGCATCTCAATATCCATCGATCCCTGCAAACACAACATGTAAGATTACAAATAGATGATCTTGATCATGAATGGAGCTCACAAGATCTAAACATGATAGCACAAAGGAGGAGAACCAACCATCTAGCTACTACATGGACCCATAATCCAAGGATGAACTACTCACGCATCACACTGTAGGCAGGCATGGTGATGAAGAAGGCCTCCAGGGTGATCTCTCCACTCCGACAGGGTACCGGGAAGAGCTTCGGATCCCCCGATCTAGGAATGGAGATGGCGGCGGCTACAAAATCTTCCGTGGATTTCTTATTGGGTCTTTGATCGGGTACTTAGGGTTTTCATCTCAGAAGGCTTTTATAGGCGAAAAGGCAAGGTCGGTAGAGCACTAGGAGGCCCACGCCCCCTGGTGGTGCGCCCCCCAGGCCACGCCGCGAACAGGTGTGGCTGCCCTGGTGCGCCACTTCGTCTCCCCTCCGGACTCCATGTTGCTTTGGGTAAAATATTGACTTTGGCTTTTGTTCGGTCCAATTCCAAGAATAATTCCTTACTAGCTTTTACGAAACCAAAAACAGTAGAAAACAGGCAACTGGTACTGTGGCATCTTTTTGTTAATAGGTTAATTCTAGAAAATGTATAAAAAAACCCCAAAGTGTGGACAAAACATAAGAAAGTAGATATAAAACAAGCATGGAACATCAAAAATTATAGTATATTTACGACGTATCGGCATGCTACAGTTGAATCCCATCATGCTGCCAAGGTTCCTGGAAATGGTTGGACACCACATGCTGTGGTGGCATCGCTGCATGTGTTCTTTTCCATAACCACAATCATGCACACTGATACACACACATGCAATGAGGTGTGGTGATGCAGCATCCTTCAAGCTGGTGGTAAAATGCATGTTGCAGTTGAATCCCAACATGATGCCAGGGTTCCTAGACATGGTTGGACACCACATGCTAAAGTGGAATCACTACATGTGTTATTTTCCTAAAACCACAATGATGCACACTGTTACACACACACATCCAATGAACTCTACTGGATCCATGTGGTTTATGAAAAAGAACACACATGCAATGGACTCTAGTGGATCCATGTGGTTTATGAAAAGAACACACATGCAATGAACTCTAGTGGATCCATGTGGTTTATGAAAAGAACACACATGCTGTGGTGGCATCACTGCATGTGCTCTTTTCCAAAACCACAATGATGGACACACATCCAATGAGGTGTGGTGATGCAGCATCTTTCAAGCTGGTGGTAGAATGCATGCTACAGTTGAATCCCAACATGGTGCCAGGGTTCCTGGTCATGGTTGGACACCACATGCTATGGTGGTATCACTACATACATTCTTTTCCAAAACCACTATGATACACACTGATACACACACACATCCAATGACTTGTGGTGATGCATCATCTTTCAAGTTGGTGGTAGAATGCATGCTGCAGTTTAATCCCAGCATGCTGCCAGGGTTCCTGGACATGGTTGGAAACCACATGATGTGGTGGCATCATTGCATGTGTTCTTTTCCAAAACCACAATGATGCACACTGATACACACACATGCAATAATGTGTGATGATGCAGCATGTTTCAAGCTGGTTGTAGAATGGATGCTGCAATTGAATCCCAGCATGCTAGTAGCATTCCTGGACATGGTTGGATGCGACATGCTAGAGTGGCATCAATGCATGTGTTCTTTTCCTCAAACCACAATGATGCACACTGATACACACACACACATCCAATGAACTCTTGTGGATCCATGTAGTTTATGAAAATGACACACATGCTATGGTGGCATCACTGAATGTGTTCTTTTCAAAAACCACAATGATGCACACTGATACACATAGATGCAATGAGGTGTGGTGATGCAGCATCTTTCAAGCTCATGGTAGAATGCATGCTATAGTTGAATCCCCGCATGCTGCCAGGGTTCTTGGACATGGTTGGACACCACAGGTTGTGGTGGCATTAATGGATGTGTTCTTTTCCAAAGCCACAATGATGCACACTAATACACACACATGCAATTCTACCTGGGTATCCGGTCTATTTGGTTTGCTCGGTCTGGTCTTTTCAGTCATTGAAAATTCTGGTCATCCAAAAATGCTACCTATATTATTTTCGGTATTTTCATTCTTTCTGTATTTGGTCTTTGGTATTTTCTGTCCGACCTTCGGTCATGACTATATTACCCAAATAGAGAAAGCGTGGCAGAATTTTCATAATCGATACTTCAAAGCAAATAAGCAAACAGTAGTATTATGTACTCACAGAGTTACAGACTCACAGAGTCATAGTCACACTCAGTTTACATAGTTGCACACTTATAAGTCACCACTTTACAAGTAACAAGTTATAGTTGACAAATACCAACTCACAGATCACAAGCACAAATGCAGATATATGAATATATGATAGAAAGATGTTGGATGTGAATATACTGTATGATAGAGGTTGCTGGACAATGCACATCCATTCATTTGGGCACGGTTGACATTTTGTTGGTGAACTTGCATGACTTTCTCATGTCCGGGGATGCAACAACAACTGAACTTTTATCCTTGCTCTTCCCTTTACCTTTTTCACCTTGTTCTTCAAGTAACTCTGCACATGAAGTATGCATATAAGTATTTCAGAAATCTTATGGCCAGAACGCTAGACAGTATGTCTAAGCATCGGTAGATGGTGTTCTGCTAGCTACTTATCTCTTTAAAACAAAAAATTAGTAATTAACATCAAAATAACTATATTTTCCGATTGTATCAGCTATCAACTATGGCCACATGTCCTATTTAAAACATACATGAATAATATGGAGAGTAGTTAGCATCAAGGGAACTACACTACAACAGCTATCGCTTCATTTTCCTCTGCATCCGCAAGGGAAAGTTCCCCTGCGTTTATTATCAATTCTCAACGGCAAACAAACTAATACAATTCTTAATCTAACCAAATAAAAATTCAATTGTAAATGCGAGTACTAGAATGTTTATATCAGAGAAAATGCTGATTCATCTCCATTGCTAATCACTAGTGAGAACATGTATAACAGTATAAGTACTCCAACTGTCTGCACGTATATGTATAACAATCTAGCAGAGTCACAAAGATACTAGTGTTCTAGGAGGCTCCGATGAATGTACAAAACAAATGCAATGGTATGTGGAAGTAGCATTAATGTAGAAGAAGGTTCTTACCTTTGCGTTAGGGGTCGAATATGTGGCGGCGGGCGGTGCCCTAGGGTTGAAGATGCACGGGAACCGAGTGGAAGCCGCTGCCGTCGACTAGGTGTTGGGGATGTGGCCGCAGCGCAATGCCTTGGGGTCAGAGATGTGGCCGGGCCGGCCGAGATTACCTTGGGTCACGGGCTGGAGGGATGGCATCAAGGACGCAAGGTAGTATATCAACCGCCCGGCTGTGGGTGGCTGGGCTAGTAGGTCATTGCTGGCTCTCTGCCGTGGCGGCGGGCAGTAGCTCTAGGTCCAGGAGTCTGGGAGTCTGTTGAGAGAGACGAGAAGAATGAGGAAGCCAGGATAGAGTCGGGCCTCTATGGGCTGCCGCTTGAATGATTCTTTTTTATTTGGCTGTGCAACTTTCGGTCGCTTCAGTCAGTTCAGTCTACAACAAGAAACAACCGAACAACTTCCCATTATTTCGGTCATACGGTTCCTAGGACCAATGACAGGACTGAAGACCGAATTACCTATTTATTCGGGTTTGGTCCTGTTTTTTGGGTTTTGGTCTTTGGTTTTGGTTTTTTATGCCAGGGCCTACATGTAATGAGGTGTGGTGATGCAGCATCTTTCAAGCAAGTGGTTGAATGCATGTTGCATTTGAATCACAGCATACTGCCAGGCTTCCTAGACATGGTTGGACACCAGATGATGTGGTGGCATCACTGCATGTGTTGTTTTCCAAAACCACAATGATGCACACTAATACACACAGATGCAATGAGGTGTGGTGATGCAGCATATTTCAAGCTGGTGGTACAATGCATGCTGTAGTTGAATCCCAGCATGCTGCTAGGGTTCCTGGACATGGTTGGACACCACATGTTGGACTGGCATCACTACATGTATTCTTTTCCTAAAAAAACAATGATGCTCACGGCTACACACACACATCAAATGAACTCTAGTGGAACCATGTGGTTTATGAAAATAACACACATGCAATGAACTATAGTGGATCCATGTGGCTTATGAAAAGAAGACACATGTTGTGGTGGCATCACTGCATGTGTTCTTTTCCAAAACCACAATGATGCGCACTTATACACACACATGCAATGAGGTGTAGTAATGTAGCATCTTTCAAGCTAGTGGTAGAATGCATGCTGTAGTTGAATCCCAGCATGCTGCTAGGGTTCCTAGACATGGTTGGAAACAACATGATGTGGTCGCATCGGTGCAAGCGTTCTTTTCCAAAACCACAATGATGCACACTGATACACACAAGAAATGAGGTGTGGTGATGTAGCATCTTTCAAGATGGTGGTAGACTGCATGCTGCAGTTGGATCCCAGCATGCTGCCAGGGTTCCTAGACATGGTTTGACACCACATGCTAGAGTGGCGTCACTACATGTCCTTTTTTCATAAAATCACAACGATGCACAATGCTACACACACATCCAATGAACTCTAGTGGATCCATGTGGTTTATGAAAAGAACACACATGCAATGAACTCTAGTGGATCCATGTGGTTTATGAAAAGAGCACACATGCAATGAACTCTAGTGGATCCATGTGGTTTATGAAAAGAACACACATGCTGTGGTGGCATCACTATATGTGTTCTTTTCCAAAACCACAATGATGCACAGTTATATACACAGATGCAATGAGGTGTGGTGATGCAGCATCTTTCAAGTTGGTGGTAGAATGTATGTTGAAGTTGAATCTAGCATGCTACCAGGGTCCCTAGACATGGTTGGACACCACATGCTGTGGTGGCATCAATTTATGTGTTCTTTTCCAAAACCACAATGATGCAAACTGATACATACACACAATGAGATGTGGTGATGCAGCATCTTTCAAGATAGTGGGAGAATGCATGCTGAAGTTGAATCCCAGCATACTGCCAGGGTTCTTGGACATAGTTGGAGACCACATGCTGTGGTGGCATCATTGTATGTGTTTTTTCCAAAACCACAATGATGCACACTGATATAGACACATGCAATGAGATGTCACTACAAGAAAAGTTGTCTTTTACAACAGACGATTTTCGTGGTTGAAGGCCCATTTTTCGTGGCTAAAAAGTCTTCTATGACGGATGCCCTTCGTGGTAAAAGCCCCGTCACAAAAGAATCTACCACGGTTTTTTCTGACCGGGGCGGATCGCACCCTTCAGCCACGAAAACATGTTTGGTCGTAGATCTATTCGCCAGCTACATTGACTGGTGACATCATGAAAAATTCCACGTGGCACCCGCCGTTAATGGCCGGTTACCGCTGTTAACGGTAACAGAAACCGTGGCAGAAGCCTGGCCTAGACAAGGCCTACTAATTATTAAGTGGGTCGGCCCACAAAGAGAGCCCAATAAGATTACAACCCTTTACTCTTTCGCCTTGTACTGTTTAACGTGGCCCATTAATGAATCCATCCAGGGCTCGTACAATTTCAGGCCCGTTACTGTTTCGGCCTAAAGAAGGGCCACTTTGGTTGAATAATATGCGGCCCATTTGGGGCCTGCACCAGTAGGTCAGGCACTAGTAAGGCCTATAGGTGGCCCGTTACTGTTCCTACGGCCCGTGGGGTCCACTCCTGTTCTACCCATTTACTATTATGGCCTTTTACATTTCTGGGTTACCAGTGTTAGGATCCTTTACTTTTCTGGCCTTTCACTGTTCCAGCATTCTACTGTTCCGACCATTCATTGTTTAGGCCTTTTGCTCTTATGGCCTTCTACTGTTCTGGCCATTTACTATTCATGCCTTTTTACTCTTCTGTCTGTTTTGCTCTACGGTCCATCTACTGTGCGGGCTTTTTTCTGTCCAGGCGTTTTACTCTTTCAAGCCTTTTACTGTTTTAGGTCTTTTACTGTTCAGGTATATTAATCTTCGGGGCCCATTACTATTCGGGCATGTTGCTATTCAGCCTTGTATGCTTTTAGAGCCTTGGTCGCTTATGAGGCCCACCAATATTCTGACCTGCCACTTATGGTCTTTTACTGTTTATTGGTCCCATCTGCTGGCCAGCATATTTGCGTATTCTATAACTATGGCGTAATTGTAGTATTAAACAGTCTGTAAATATTTCGGCCCGCTAATGGTCGCGCTAGGATCACCCTATTACATCAACATATATTTTTGAAATTTACTACAGACCAGAATTTCAATAAAAATAAGATGAAGCATTATAGAGACATCGCCAGACATGGGTTGGAACAAGGTTTCTGCTATGGAGCTTACATCCCTATACAAGTAACAACTAACATACCATGACAGTTGTAGAAGAGATTATCAATTAGACGGTCCGTCAAATCTTGTCGATCTTTTAGTTCGTGTATCTGTTCATGTGTAATCGTGATTATTCCATGTCTTTTCTCTATTTCTTGTTCAATTAAATCAATTGTTTGGAGTGCAGCTATAACACCTCTTTCTGGTGGAAAAACTAAAACCGTGGGCTGATGCAAGCATTAATCACTGTCACTGCTTGACGAGGGTTTAACTCATCAATGTCCATAGTTATGGACTTTGGTTTTGGAGAAGGAGGGAGCGCTGGAGACATCTATCGGCTAGCAAAAAAGCACATAGGGGACTCAAAGATTTACCCAGGTTCAGGCGTTGTAGAGGTCCCTACTCCTGCTTGTCTGCTCGTGGAATTATTGAAGGAATCGAGGATTACAATGGTGCGCAGATGCAATCTGGCGAAGGTTGTGGAAACTAGGGTTGCGTGTGTCCTCCTCGCCGCCCCCTCCTGGCCTTTATATAGATAGGCCCGGTCTCGGGTAGCAGGTCGAGTCAGTTACAGGTTAGGGTTTTTACCTTTGAACTATCTATCTTTAGCTTCTTGTTCTTCAAGAAATCAAGAGTCCGTAGGCTACTTGAGTTCTCTATTTGGGCCTTGGCGACACCGTGGGCTTCCGCTGTATCCAGGACGTATATACCAAGCTCGAGTACCCGTAGGGTATACCCATGTCACTAGCCCCCGAGTGTCCAGTGGAATCACAGATTCGACTAGGGACTTTATGAAGCTTTTCGTGTGCATGGATGAGTATATTTCAACTGTTCTGTTTGTGTCATAGGGACTGTTGATGTGCATGCCTGATTTAAGCGAGGTATCGGTATCAGTTAACTACCGTAGGGTAAAACAACGCAATCTACTCGAACTCGAGTCCCCGGACTCGAATCCGGAAAAGTGCTGGTGTAATTCGACTCAAGCCGCGGAGGTCTTACAGGAGTCGAATTCCAGTATATGGATGTGAGCACTCGACGCGTCCGTCAAGGCATGTTCATCGTACCTGTAGGCACGGATATATTTCTGGTAGTGCGCAGCAAATGCGTTTCCAGGCCTTATTCAGGTCTTGCCCTCACGCTGCAAGCGCGACATCCGAATTTTTGGTCATCGCAGAGATGATTCGGGTGACCCAGGAGATGCAGTCTCTTTGTAGGGAAAATATGAGGCGGTGTCGCCATAAACCTCGAGTGTGGATGTTATCAACACACAGTACGATATACAAATAATCATAGGGTGCGCGACCAGCGCTCCCTATGGGAGTAGCCCCCGAGTGCCTGCTGTCGTCTTTTGTTTGCTTGTTTCAGTCGAATTTGTTTTCGGCGCTCCCTATGGGAGTAACCCATGTCCATAGTCGAATTGTGGATTCGAGTGGTTGGGTTTGCTTTGGTTGTCCATGTTCCTGTAAAAAAGAAAAATAAAAAAATGTAGGGTGCGCAACCAGCGCTCCCTATGGGAGTAGGCCCCGAGTTCTTGATGGAGTCGAAGACTCGAGCAAGGACTAAAGTAGTCGAAGTCTTCTGCGGCATAGTTTTGGATGACGTCAGTGCTGACGATGTGATGAATTCAGTTGACCGTGTGAGCGAGTTTGACGGGACGTGACGAGCGGTGGGTCCCATTTTCTAACTTTGACTTGACCGGGCGTGCGTAATCTCTATTTTAACTGCGCCTCCTCGATTTCCGCGCTTAATGGGGTAGTGGGGGACAGTTCACGCTTCAGTTCCTCCACGTGTCGATCACGATGAGCACCACGCGTCTGATATGATTTTTCCTGGCCGTTAGATTGCATCTTCTAGGGGGTTAAGTAGCGATGCTGTGATGGTAAATTTTCACATCTGCTTCTTTTCTCTGCCTTTGCCTCCGTCACCATTGTTGCTGCTCCTCTGCTCCTATGTGCTCATCTTTCTCGCGGCGCTGGACCAGCTGTGCATATTCCCCAATTACTTTCTCCGGTCACACTGCCACCGCAGAATGGGGGAGAAGAAGGGAGGTGCGCGGCAGAATCTGCCGCCGCCACTGTTGCTGCCAAAAAGAAGGGCAGCTCCGCCGCTGCGGGCACCAGCGCCACCGCCGCCGAGAAGAAGAAAGGCGCAGGCACTCACGTCACCAATGACGTGTGGCGCGCATCCGTGATCAAGTCCTCTAAGCTCCGTCTTCTACGCCAATATGGAGTTTTGTCTGCTGCAGTTGCTGACGCGCGCGTCCCTGGCAGCAAGGTAATCCCCTCTCCGCCTGCTGGCTTTCAGGTGATGTTTCTAGCGTTCATCATCCGCGGTCTCTCGTTGCCCCTGCATCCTTTCTTCAGGGGCCTTCTCTATTTCTATGGGCTCCAGCTGCATCAGCTGTCCCCCAACTCCATCCTCCATGTAGCTTGCTACATTCCTCTTTGCGAGTGCTAGCTCGGAATCGAGCCGCACTTTGGTCTCTTTAAGCGTCTCTTCAAGCTGAAACGCCAATCAGCGTATGGCTCCGTAGTCTACGATGTAGGCGGCTGCGGTATCTACGTCAACTCTTCCGTCACATACTTCGACATCAAGCTCATGGCGTCCGTCCAAGGGTGGAGGGACAAGTGGTTCTACATCCGCAACCAAAAGGCCGATGGAGAGCACTTCGAACTCGCGCCCTTCGATCCCGCGACGCCGTGTGATGTCTACGCACTTCTATTCTTGTAGACAGTTGTTGGGCCTCCAAGTGCAGAGGTTTGTAGAACAGCAGCAAGCTTTCCCTTGAGTGGATTACCCAAGGTTTATCGAACTCAGGGAGGAAGTGGTCAAAGGTATCCCTCTCAAGCAACCCTGCAATCAAGATACAAGAAGTCTCTTGTGTCCCCAACACACCCAATACACTTGTTAGGTGTATAGGTGCACTAGTTCGGCGAAGAGATAGTGAAATACAAGTGGTATGGATAATTATAAGTGGTAACGGTGATAGAAACTAGCTTGATGGCATGGAAGAGACAAAAGGTAAACTGAAATAAAGATGGAAGCAAGCAAACATGTAACAGATCTAGTAGCAAACGAAGTATCAATGCTTAGAAACAAGGCCTAGGGATCATACTTTCACTAGTGAACACTCTCTCATAAATATCTTCTCTTTATGATACTACTCTTAACTACTCTCCGGTTATACACTCTAATCGTTGGTAGGGCTATAACAGCACACCTCAAAGTTCATCTTTCCCATCTAGATAACCACACACTGTCACCTTGAGTACTAGTTGAGTCCAACAAACACCACAATTTCATAGAGACATCCAACTCCAAATATAACTCATAACAAGTATTTGTAATCTCTAGCCTAAGTGCCACCATTGTGAGCACGTTGTCACTTTCACACACATGGGGAGACCAGAGATTCATTAAAGCACTTGAGTAGCAGAATAGATCTATAGATTACAAGCTCATGATCACAATATGATCATGCATAGAGAGAGAGAGATGAACACATAGTACCGTTAGAACCCTTAGCCTCGAGAGAGAACTACTCCCTCCTCATCTTGGGAATCAGCAATGGTGATGGAGATGGTGATGGAGATCGATGGAGATGGCTCAGGGGGCACTTCCCCGTCCCGACAGGGTGCCGGAACAGAGACTTTCTGTCCCTCGAATCTCCCCTTTGATGGTGGCGGCACTGTGGAAATTTTCGTGGCTGGAGGCTTGATTATTTAGGGTTAACGCATCGGGAGGCTTCTTATAGGCCAGAGGGCAAGGTCGGTGGGTGGCCAGGGGGCCCACACCATGCCCTGGCGCGGCCTAGGTGCACCCGCCCCTAGGGGTGGTGTGGCCACCCTGTGGCCCCTCTCTGTCTCTCCTTCTGGCTCCCTGAGTCTTCCGGGAAAATATCAACTTTGGCTTTTGTCCCGTCCAATTCTGAGAATATTCATTTTCTAACTTTCTAGAACCAAAAACAGCAGAAAACAGGCAACTGGCACTGTGGCATCTTGTTAATAGGTTAGTCCAAGAAAGTGTATGAAAAGTACTCCAAAGTTGGAACAAAACATAAGAAAGTGGATAAACCTAAGCATGGAACATCAAAAATCATAGATACATTTGCAATGCATCACCGTGCAAGAGGAAGTGCTCCTGGAAGAACATAGTGATGCCCGTCGAGTCTGCAGATACATATGTGCTGTATGAGTGCCTTTGCGACCTCGAGAGTCGCATGGGTAAAGAGGAGGGAGGTTGTGCCCTTATTCACATATGGTTGCGCCGTCGCGTCCAGCCCCTGCAGGCCAGAGCCCACCCTATGTTCTAGTGGGTCGGCGCGGACGATGTCACTCGCGTATCTGCCGATGGCATTTCCGCGAGTGAGGTAGATAAAAGGGTGTGACTGGTCACCAATTACACCGCCAAGGATGTGCTCCCCAGTGAACCAGTCGTATCGCCATTCGATGCTGCTAATCCTCCTCCTGAGGTATGGTTGTGCTACGAAGTAGTTTTATTTATTGAATGCTTCTCTTTGCTTGGTTTGTGCTAATTTGTACTCTGTATGCAGGATTGGAGGGTGTCACCCTGTATGCCCCCTCTTCCTGAGGGGATTATCCCTCGCACAGCCATGGAAGAGGACGAGTCGGAGTCGACCATCCCATCTGATGTAGAGGAGGAAGCCCCCGACTCGGGTAGTCCGGACACTAGCAAGCGTTCGCGCAGCGAGGATTCGGATGCGTCGTCTCCTTCTACTCTGGAAGGTGCAGTTGTTGGTGTTGAGTCACCGATACCTGCCATTCCTATGAGTGCCGTGGCGCCACCTTCCCGCAAGAAGATGCGGATGACAAAGGAATCGTCGTCAGAGTCGGGGGATCAAACCTTCGATTTGACAAGTTTGATTGGTAAGTATAAAAGTTTTCCTTTTGGTTCTTCTTTTCGAGTTGCCTTCTCTTGATGCTGGTTTTGGTCTTCAGTCAGCCGGCATCGTCATCTTCTGGCGACGTCCAATTTGTGAAGGAATCTAGAGTCACAACCTCCAAGGCCAAGAAAGAGGTTGAGCACGCTCCTTCCCCTCCATTGGCGGCCCACTCCTGGCATAATTCATCAAGTTCTCCACACGATGTGGAGCATCAGATGGTTGCCCGGACGACTGCGCGTCAATCAACTTCGGAGTCATTAGAGGATCATGTATGTGTAGTATCTCTTCTTCTGATGTTGAAGTCGAATTTTTATCTATGCCATCTGCTGATCCTTTACTGTTTCCTTTATTACAGCTCCTTGTGAAGGAAGCCGCTCACCTGGCAGAGCAGGTGCTGGCGATGGGTCGTCAGCATGCAATGCTGGATAATTGCCATCGCGCGGTTGAAAGTGAGTGTTCTTTTACTTTTTCTTGTGCATCCTTGTGATATATTCGACTGACAGTCTATCCTTTTTTTGTTTTTCAGCTGAGCATAATGCACTTCTTCGCGACGCCGCCTCCCTAGAAAAGACGCTCGTCGCGGCTGTGAAGAGTTGCGATGATGCGATCACGACGCTAGACGAATCGCGAAAACGCGAGGAGGATCTGCGTGCCTACATCGCAGATAGGGAGAAGTTGTTCGAAGAACAACTTTTCTCGATTGCCAAGGCTCTCTCAGGTATGCCCTTGTCTAGGTTTTCGTCGTGTCTCTTCTTTCGAATTTGCCGCCGTGCTGACTTTTGTGCTGATGCTTGTTTCTTTTGTAGATGCCAGCGGTTTGAGCTTGGACGCGCAGGCACTCCGTCGCGATGATGCGTTGGCGGGCGCCATTTCAGCAATCGAAGACCGCAACGCTGTGGTGCAGTGGATGCTCACCAAGACCAAGGGTGTGCTTAGTCGCCTTCAGGAGGAGCTGGCGCCCAAGGCTGAGCTGATCGAAAATATAGATGAGCTGGTGGAGTCCCTTGCCGGGGGCATTCTGGCGAGCTTCAAGGACTCGCTCCGTGCGGCTGGTGCTTCAATGTCACTCGCAATGGTTCAAGCCCACGGAGTCGAAGTTGATCCTATAGCGGTTCCCAAGGCGATGCCTGTCAGTGCGGATGGCCAGCAGGTAGTCTTCGCTCCTTTCGCAACTGCTTGTGGCAAGTACGGGCCGCAACTAATCAATATAGTTGCGAAGTACTCTGAGGAGCTTCAGCGAGCCAAGATGGCGGCGGGCTGCGACGTCAGGGGCCGGCGGGAAGTCTGTGGCGTCTGATACTGCCACAGACTCAATGAGGCCCCCAAAACCGAAGTCTAAGTCAAAGAAGCCAGTTGCTCTTCAGTAGTCATGCCTTGTAATAGTTAAATAGCATATTTCTTTTGTTCAAGACATGCCTTTTGGCGAGTGTATCTGCTGATACGTTTGTTGGTCTTGAATGCACTCGAATCCTTTTTCTGTGCTTCGCCTTGGTCTTGTTATTGTCTCTTGCTTGACTTGTGATAGGGCAGATCGAGTAATCCTTTGAGGGAACCTCGAGATTCGCCACCCCCTGATGACACCTTGGCGCCACCGCACTCAAGGGTGGATGAGTTGTCTCTGCTCTCGCGACTTCGTGACCACGTGAAGCAGTTAGAGCATGAATTGACTATGCTCCGCGGTAACGCGGATGTATGGAAATCAAGGGCGGAGAAAGCCGTCGCCTGAGAATAATATATGATGGGGGAGGTGACGCAGCTAGGCGACTAATTCAAATGTTAGTTTTCTTATGTTTTCCCTGTAGTCACTCGCTGTAGTTCGTTGTCTTCATACTTCTACCTTTGCTTGGTATAGTTGTCAGTGGGCGCCATCCACAGGATGAGAAGGATATGATTGCTATTCGCATGAATGATCTGACCCGAGAGGAGCTTCAGGTGAGTGGATACTTCTAGGTGGATCATGATCACGCAATCGCGTTGGCGACCCTGCAGGATCGTGCGTCGCGCGTGCTTCACTTCTTGAAGAAGTCGCAATCATGCTTGAAGAATATTTACCAGACGATGTTCCCGCTGGACGTCGTTCCATCGAGCCTGCTGGCCCTTCTTGCTAAATTCCAGGACTTGAGTGCAGTCCGCGAGTGTGTACGGCAAAAGTTAGTGGCTGGTGCCAAGGCTGCTATGTCGCTCGTGCGACTGCACAGGCCTGATGTGGACGTTGCAGCAGTTGCAGCCGGACCGCCAGTGCCGCCAGCAGGTTCGACTTGGAACATGGTTCCACACTACTAGGCGGTGGATCGCCCACCAAAGGGAGTTCGTCGACTTCTTTGAGGAGTAGACCAACGTTCTTTTGCTGCAACAGTAGTTTATTTTGTATCCTGCACATAGTTGTACCAGTGTTGTAAAGTTTATATATATGCTTGTGTATAATTGATTAATATTGATGTATATAAAGAGCTTGCTAGCGTGTATGTTTTGCGAGTGTGTTGCACTATGTGATTCCTTTTCGTTGACTGACTTATGTTTACCTCAGCCCCTTGCCAACCCGTCAGGTGTGTTGCAACTGGGTTGGTGTTTATCAAGGGTTTCGATTGGTGTGTCAGCTACTCAGGATATCGCGTTAATTCGTAGAACAGATGTGTATAGGGTGGCGCAACCCCCGAGTGGATAATTTGCGAAGAATAAAAGAAAACACAGAGTTTTGGGGCACTTAGCTTTATTTATTCGCAGGGTAGTACAAGGTACAATGTGTGGCTAAGTAGCCTTCGCTGAGTAGCCTTATTTGCAATGTAAAAACAAAAACGACTAAGGGTAGAAGCGCCGCAGCTTCGCGACGTTCCAAGGGTTGGAGTATGCGACTCTTGTCTCTAAATCTTTAAGGCGATAGGCGTCACCTGGGATTACTTTTTTAATCACGTATGGTCCCTCCTAGGGGGACTCGAGCTTGAGATGCCCTTGCTGCTTCAGTCGCAGGACCAGGTCGCCTTCGACGAAGGACCTGGGGCATAGCCTCCTGATGTGGTAGTTGCGCAGGTTCTGCTGGTAGATCGTTGATCTTTTCGCGGCGATTTCCCTTGCCTCGTCAAGGAGGTTGATGGAGTCTTCTAGAGCACGAGCTGACTCCTGCTCGCTGTAAGCGACCACATGTAGTTTTTTGTATCGTACTTCGGCGGGTAGCACCGCTTCAGCCCCGTGCACCATGAAGAACGGGGTGTACCCTATGGCGTTGTTTGGAGTTGTGCGTAGGCTCCAGAGTATCCATTGCAGCTCGTCTGGCCAGCAGCCCGCGGCCTATTCAAGTGGCCTGAGGAGTCACTTCTTGATGCCGCCGTAGACGAGCCCGTTAGCTTTTTAGACCTGACCGTTGGTCTGTGGATGCGCTACGGAGGCATAGCTGACGTTGATTCCTAGATTCTCGCAGAATTCCTGGAACTCCTTGGATGTGAAGTTCGTCCCGTTGTCCCTGATGATGCTGTGTGGCACTCCGAAGCGGTAGACGCTGGACACGAAGAACTTGACTGCGTTGTATCATGACTGATTAGTCACTGGCATGGCCTCTATCCACTTGGTGAATTTGTTGACTGCGACCAAGAGGTAAACATAGCCTCCTCGTGAGGACCTTGGGAGTTTGCCAACCATATCGAGTCCCCATTGCGCAAAGGGCCAGGCCAATGGAATTGGTCAGAGCTCTGCGCCAGGTGCGTGCGGCTTGTCCGCGAATCGTTGGCAAGCGTTGCATTTTTGGACGATGTCCTTAGCGTCACGCATGTCCGTAGGCCAGTAGAATCCAACTCGTAGAGCTTTGGCGCCGAGGGCGTGACTACCGGCGTGGTGCCCGCAGGTCCCCTCATGGATGTCAAGGAGAAAAGCTCTTCCATCGGCCATGGAGACGCATCGTTGGAGCACTCATGTGATGCTGCGCTTGTATAGTTCACCGTTGATAACAGCGAATTCCTTGGAGCGCCGTGTGATGTGTCGGGCATCAGTCGGATCGTCCGGTAGCCTCTTGCATAGGAGGTACATAATGTATGGTTGGGTCCAGGATGTCTCGATCATCATGACGCTCATTAGTCCTTCGAGTCCTGTGTCCAGCTCCATGTCAACGAGTGCCATTGGCTCATTGGGCGGCGCAGCCCTCGAGTCCGTTGTTGCGCTTGTTTTCTTCTCTGCGGCCTTTGGCTTGATGGAGCGTTCGCAGATGAGCTCCAGAAATACCCAGGTGGTATGGGGGCGCAGGTGGAGCCTATGTTGGCGAGTGTGTCCGCCTCTTCATTGCTTTTGCGGCCGATGTGCCATAGTTCGCAACCGTCGAAGTCCCCTTCGAGTGTGCAATCATGTTGTCGTTCTGTGCGTCACACTCGTGCATTGTTTGGTTGACGACCAGCTTGGAGTCGCCATATATTATGAGCCTCTTGGCGCCGTAGGCTTTTGCCATCCTCATCCCGTGCAGTAGGGCCTCATATTCGACGTCATTGTTGGAGGAGGTGGACTGCATTCACAGGATATATTTCAGCTTATCTCCCTAGGGCGAAGTTAGTATGACTCTTGCGCCAGCCCCATCCTTTCGCTTCGAGCCGTCGAAGTGCATTGTCCAGAGGTAGGACATGTCTGGTTTTTCGGAGAGTTGGTTCTCCATCTAGTGCACAAGGAAGTCAGGGAGAACTTGTGACTTGATTGCATCGCGTTTTTCATATGTGATGTCTCGTGGAGATAGTTTGATTCCCCAAAGCATGACCCGTCCGGTGGCGTCGGGGTTGTTGAGGATATGCCCAAGCGGGGCGTCGTTGACTACCACGATTGGGTGTTCCTGGACGTAGTGGCGTAGTCGCCAGGCAATCATGAAGATGCCGTATGCCAGTTTCTGGTAGTGCGGGTACCGCTGTTTTGTTGGCATAAGTACCTCGCTGAGGTAATAGACTAGGCGCTGTACCCGTGGACCTTGTTTTCCTCGGCTCGTTCTACTACGAGCACTGTGCTGACCACCTGGTTGGTGTGGACATGTATAGCAACAATGGTGCCCTTTCGCGTGGGGCCACCAGTACTGGCGAGGTGGATAGCAGGCGCTTGAGGTCTTCGAATGCTTCTTGCGCCTCGTTGGTCCACTATAACTTGTCAGCTTTGCAGAGGAGTTGGTAGAAGGGCAGTGCCTTTTCACCCATCCCACTGATGAATCGACTGAGCGCCACGATTCGCCCAGCTAGCTGCTGGACACTCCTTACGTTTTTCGGCTTCTCCATGGCCAGTATGGATTTTATTTTCTTCGGGTTCACCTCGATCCCTCTCACGGAGATAAGATATCCGAGTAGTTGCCCCGATGGTACGCCGAAAGTGCATTTGTCCGGATTGAGCTTGATCCGGTAGTGGTCGAGGTTGGCGAAGGTTTTGCGCAAATCGTCGATTAGCGAGGCTTCCTCTTTGGTCTTGATTACTATGTGATCAACATAGACTTGGATGTCGCGACCAAGTTGGTTCTTGAGGCAAGCCTGCATGCATCGCTGGTAGGTGGCTCCTGCGTTCTTTAGCCCGAAGGGCATTGTGTTGTAGCAGAACACACCAAAAGGCATTGTAAACGCCGTTTTTTCTTGATATTCCTCCATTCGAATCTGGTTGTAGCCTGAGTAGGCGTCGAGGAAGTAGAGGCGCTCACATCCCGCGGTGGAGTCGATGATTTGGTCGATTCGTGGTAGCGGGAAGTGATCCTTTGGGAAGTGCTTATTCAGAGAGGTGAAGTCCATGCACATCCGCAGGATATCCTTGTCTTTCTTTGGTACTAGCACCGTGTTGGAGAGCCAGGTGCTTTCCTTGATCTCGCGTATAAATTTGGCGTCGAGGAGTTTGTTGATCTCCATTCCAACTGCCTTTGCTCTTGGTTCAGACAGTCGCCGAATTGTTTGTTTGACTGGCCTTGCGTCTGGGTTGACATTGAGTGCGTGCTCGGTGAATTCCCTAGGAACTCCTAGCATGTCCGCTGGACACCAGGCGAAGATTTCCCAGTGCTCACGGAGGAATTCAACGAGCGCGAGTTCCTATGTGGGACTCAAATTGTTGGCGATGAGGCCAGTCTTGGCGGGATCCGATGGGTGGACCTGAACTTTCTTTGTGTGCATGGATGAGTCAAAAGATAGGTCGGGTGAACTTGGTCGGCTTAGGGGAGGCAGACTGTTGTCTGTTGACTCCTTTAGTCTCGCAAGTTCTTCCTGCATGCCGAAGGACTGGGAAATTCTGTTAAATTCCCTGTCGCAACTGTCGGACCTCTCGAAGCTCCCGTTGACTGTAATGACGCCATTAGGGCCTGGCATTTTCATCTGTAGATAGGTGTAGTGTGGCACTACCATGAACCTAGCGAACGCGACACGTCCGAGGATGCAGCGGTACTGTGAGGGCTAGTCGACGACCTCGAAGTCGATGCGCTCACGCCGAAAGTTTTTCGGCGTGCCGAAGATAATGTCAAGGTTGATTTTGCCAAGGGGATACACTCCCTTGCCTGGGAAGATGCCGTGGAATGTTGTCTCTGAGGCCTCTAAGCAAGTCAGAGGGATCCTCATTGCTCGCAAGGTACTCGCGAATATAAGGTTGATGCCGCTTCCGCCGTCCATGAAGACGCGGCTCATGTTGAAGCCTCCAATTTGTGCCTCGAGTACGAGGGGACAGTGGCCTATACAAGGTACTTGGGGCGGATGGTCGCGCTTGTCGAAGATGATGTAGGACTCGCTTCCACTAAGGTACTCAGTGGTACATGGTGGCGAGTTTGTTGCCAGATTGATTTGGCGAGTGATGGCCTTTTGCACCCGGTTGGCGGGGCGACCCTTTTGGATCATCATGGTGCCCATGGCCCGTGGGTACGGCTCACCTCCGTGATGCTGGTCGGGTGCGGCCGCGCTTGGCGGTGGTCCAGGTGGTGGTGGAGGAGCTCCGTGGGCCACAACGCCTGGGGCGGCTCCGTAGCCCCTGTTGACTGCGTCGCGATTCATCCGAGCCAGGCCTTCATGGAGTTTGAGGAACTCGCGGCAGTCTTTGAGGAGGTGGCTGGATTTCTTTTTGCTGTCATGCTTGTCGATGTAGAAGTGCACGGTGCATGGTCCGGATAGCTTGTCTTCAACGGACATGGCGGGTGCCTCATCGCGAGTGCGGCGCTGCCATACTTGCGTGGTCTTCCCGGAGTTGCGGTATCCACCGCTGCGGTAGCCGCTGTTGCGGTTGTCGTCGCGCCTGTCGGCGTAACCGGCTGCGACCATGTTCACGTCATCGCGATCATCATAGATGCGCATTCGCTGTTTGCTTCGGCGGTCGCGTCTGCGCTCGAGTTCTGCTTCCTCATCGGAGTGAACACGATTCTTCACCGAATCTTCTCCGTCCGCCCACCGATTCCTGATTTCCATCAGGTGGTCGATGGTCTTGGGCTTCAAGCGGCCCAGCTCCTCCCTAAGCTCTATGCGGAGAGCACCGCCGTTGAATGCGTCGATTGCGCGGTCCTCCGAGATATTTTATGTGGAGTTCTTGATGATGGACCACCTCTGGATGTACGAGCGTAGTGATTCGCCCGATCTTTGCTGGCAGCACCTCAGCTCTTCGATTGACGCGGGCCTTTTGTGGGTGCCCTTGAAGTTGTGCACAAAGCTGTAAACTAGCTGTTCCCAACTGCGAATGGATCCGCGTGGGAGGTTGTTGAGCCATGCTCGGGCGGCGCCCTGCAGCTGTCGCTGCAGGCACTGCATGGCCGTACTTCGACTTCTGCCGTGAAGCCTGACGGAGGAGATGTGGTCCTCCAACCTGATTTTTGGGTCCTACAGACCGTCAAACTTCGGGTTCTCTGATGGGAGCTTAAACCCCTTGGGCATTCGCTTTTGCCTGATGGCTCTACTGAAGCATCTAGCGCCACAAAGCTCCACATCTTCGTCTTCTGAGTCAGTTGATCGGGCACGTCACGCCCTTGACTTGTCGATATTGCACTGTGTGATGTCATCACGCGCGTCGTAGTCGTGATCGTGTCGCCGTGAGTGGCGGCGCCGAGACAGGTCGTGACTATCATCGCTGGAGGAGGGCGAGGAATAGCTTCTTGCTAGAGCCTTGCCTTTCTTCGGCTCCGGTGTTGGCTCCTTGTCGAGTCGACCTCGACTAACCCCAAGCCCGCGATCGTAGATCGGTGCATGGCGGCTCGGGGATCTCCAGCTGGCGGCTGGTTGATGAGGAGGTACATGGTGGCTGCTGTCACTATAGCTTGCGGCGTCTTTGGGACCATGTTGCCCCGTGTGTCGACTGTCATAGAGCTGAAGTCTAGGACCTTTGCAGCTTCTATGCATTCTTGCTCGGTGAGATGGGCCATCCGGGATCTCCTCTTGTTTGCGATTTGCTCGTTGCCCTTTGAGGAGGATCCTCCGTGGGAGGAGAGCCCAGCGCGTCGAAGACTCGACTCGTCTGCCACCTTTTTGCTCGCTTCGAGTTGCGCGAGTGTATGCACTTGGCGCCTGTATTCCTCCTTTAGAAGCCAATGGTAGCCCATCAGCATGTTCTGCGGGGATTCGAGAGGCAGGGGTTGCCTCATAGGGCTTCTTGGCAGCGGGCCCACTTGTTGTTGTTGAGCCTGATTACTACGTGCTCTCCCGTGTTTTCATTCACCATGGTTGGTGGTTTGATTGCTCCTCCATTGTTAACGGGGGTGCTGTTGCCACCATTTCCGCCATTGGGTATGCCACTATTTGGCGGGTTGGTTTCATTACCATGGTTGCCCATGTTGTCGCGATTGGCGAAGGTGTCGCCCGTGTTGATGACGGCGCACATGAAGTGATTAGGGAAGCTCCTCCCGCAATTTTCAGATCCGGAGCCATAGGCTCTATCTTTAGTTGCTAGGTCGCCCAGATCGGATTCGCGACTACTGTCGCTGTCCATACTCTCAGCCGTTGTCGGGGCATTGAGCTCGCTGAGGGTGCCGATCGACAGAGGGAACCACGATGCTAGAGCAATCGACGGTATTGTCGGCTGGTCAGGCATGCGAAGCGTGCCCATCTGACCAACTTGGAAGCGGAAGCTCCTGATCGCCAGGCTGATTCCGTCGCCCACGGATTCGAAAGCCGGGCGAGTGGTCAGCGTGTGGATGGTGAAGTCGAACGCGCCGAAGAGCTGGCGAATCTCCGCTGTTGCGAAGCTGTAGATCGCAGTTGATGGGGCCGAAGAAGCCGCTACATCAGCACTCCCAATCCCCACGGACGGCGCCAATTGACAAGGGTTTAACTCATCAATGCCCATTGTTATGGACTTAGGTTTTGGAGAAGGAGGGAGCGCTGGAGACATCTATCAGCTAGGAAACAAGCACACAGGGGACTCAAAGATTTACCCAGGTTTAAGCCTCGTAGAGGTCCCTACTCCTGCTTGTCTGCTCGTGGAATTATTGAAGGAATCGAGGATTACAATGGTGCGTAGATGCAATCTGGCGAAGGTTGTGGAAACTAGGGTTGCATGTGTCCTCCTCGCCGCCCCCTCCTGGCCTTTATATAGATAGGCCAAGTCTCGGGTAGCAGGTCGAGTCGGTTACATGTTAGGGGTTTTCCCTTTGAACTTTCTATCTTTAGCTTCTTCTTGTTCTTCAAGCAATCAAGAGTCCGTAGGCTACTCGAGTTCTCTATTTGGGCCTTGGCAAAACCGTGGGCTTCCGCTGTATCCAGGCCGTATATACCAAGCTCGAGTACTCGTAGGGTATAACCATGTCACTGCTGCTTTGTGAAATGACCTCAACACTTAACGTAGGATTCCTTCCTTCTGCCCCCATAGCTTCATGTGCAGCCTAAAACTAAGAAAACAAGTCAGCACAACGTACCACCTAACTGGCAGCCATCTTATATGTAAAATAATTCTAATTCATCATTGGCTAGGAACAATCAATGATGTGCCTCGTACATCTCTTCCCAAAATAACAGGGACTTTTGATGTCCTAGACTGATGCGTAGATGTGCTAGTATCATAGCCACTCTGGAACAAACACTATAGGTTATTTGCATGCTGAAACTAAGACATATTAAGTTAGAGAAGCAAAGCAGGTGAAAAAACACCATGTTTGTTGTCAAAGAATTTCAAAATTGGCATTGTTCTAATATAACAAATCAAGACATCAACATGAGTGTCTCATGCAGAATAACTAAACTAGTGTGGCAATGAATGTCGAGAATCAAGCAACATGACTCTTTCCCTCATAAACTAATCATATCACTGCATAACGGAAATATAGAAAATATAACAAAAAGAGGTGCGTGAGATTCCTTCAGCTGCTTAGAACTGGTCGGGACAACAAAGCATTAACCTAAAATATAAAAATAGCGTTTAAAAATGGTCTATAGTATGCACTAGCCAAAAAAGTGACGTCCAACCATAGGTGGCATTGCTTTACTCATCAGGGATCTATGATAGTACCTTGGAAAAAAGTAATAGATCAAGTTTCTTAAATAGACTATCAGAATCATTTCAGACAAACAAGATATCAAGCATTCCTTTTCAGTAGCCATATCATTCAAATAGTTTGACTGTCGGGCCAGTAAATAAAAAAAGAAGAGAAACAAAGAGATGGGTCATTTGCTACCAAAACAATAGTTGGATCCATCCAAAAAGTAGCACAAACCTTCTTTGTAATGCCTATAGCTATTGTATTTCCAACTGCTGATAGATAGATAGATAGATAGATAAATGAACACAAGTAAAATATAGAAAGAATAGATCATCACCAAAATCAAGTGAGCACATTGAATTATAAATCGAGGGATTTACATTTGGTTTTTGTCTAGTCTTTTTTACGGTTAAACTTATTCTAATCATTAGCCAAATCATGTGGTACCTCGTACAAACAAGCATCTAACACTAAGGACATCTCAGTAAAAACAAGAGACTTCTATTTCTCTATGTGTAGTCCCGTTAAAGGACACCCTATTGTCAGTTTGTTCTTTGAAGATATCCACCACATCCAGTACTTGGATAGAAGATCCATCTACTTTATTGTTGGTCCTCTGCATATAGGTTTAGGACACTCATTCACAAAAAACAGGTTTGCATTCAGCAATACAAAGCAACAGGTACTTACAAGATTGTTGGTGCGATTCACTCTACGATTCTCCGTGTACACTGTGAGAGGAAATAATATCAGATTGTGGCTACTGCTATTTACAAACAACTAGATAGAAATTATATTATGATCACTTCTGAACACGTAGAGCAGGGAATGGCGAAATATAAACAAACATTTAAATGACATAAAGATTACCATGCCACCAAAATAGAATGTAGTTAAAGTAACTCCTTAGCACGAACAAGCGAGAAATTACAATAATTTAACTTGTGAAATAGGATTGCAAACAAATATTAGAAGTGCCATAAAAACTTTCACCATCTGTTGAGCAGGCAGTTACTGTACTAACATTTGGACGAACAAGATAGACATTACAATGGTATATCTCGTGAACTCAGAGAGAGGGAGTGCTTACCCATCTGTGAAGTTACTTAAACTGCCATGAACTACATAATGGAAGGTAGATACTACTGCTACAGAAATTATAATTGAGAAACTTGAATTTATAGAGCAGGGCATGCAGATAACCATGTTAAGTGCCTTAAAACATGCAATGTAATACTACATCCATTCCAAAGTAAATAAGGCGTATAATTTTTTCGCAAGTCAATCGACGGAAAATTGGACCAAGTTTGTAGAACATGCCAGGAACATCTACCATGCCAAACCAACGCCATTCGATACATCGGGGCATATATTTTCATAGACGCAAATGCCACAAATTAACTCTTAATATTTTTTTTATGATCTTGGTAAAAGTCATCATTGTTTGACTTAAAAAAGGTATAGGCCTTCTCTTATAGACTGGATGTACTCCCTTCGTTTCAAAATATAAGATGTTTTTGCTTTGTGAAAGGAGTGTATCTAGACACCATTTAGTGTTCAGGTTTACTCCAAACCTACACACTAAAAGTGGTCTAGATACACTTCTTTCACAAAGCTAAAACATCTTACATTTTGAAACGGAGGGAGTAGTACACAATAGGTGCCATTTATCGTTGGAGCTTAATTTAAAGAAATAATAATGGCATAACTTGCAGAGGGAATGCAAAACCAACAAGTTCAAGACATAAAATTTGCGATGAATTACATAAGAGAAGGCAGTTACTGTGGTTGCTTAGAACAACCAGATTGAAATTAAAATAGCATAAATTCTGAACTTGTAGAGCAGGGAATGTTAACCTGCATGTTCAGTGGCTTAAAACTACCAATGAACTCCAAAATTACATGCAATCAGTATTGTAGCAACAGACAAAGCAAATGCACATTATGATGACATAACTTGTGAAATTGTAGAACATGTAGGCAGCTTCAGATGTTCCGTGAATTAACATTTGCCATGAACTACATAATACCAATGAACTCTCATGATGTCAGTTTTGTACTACCAAAATTGTTTATGTATATTAAGAGTAATTGTTGGTCAAAGAAAAACACGCATAACAAGGATGCCTTATACCTCGAAAGAGAAGAAGTAGTTTAACGCCTGGATTTAACATAGACTACAGCAAATTTATCAAGGGAGCGTGGGATACCAATTAAGCCAGTATTGAGGTAGGAATTTACCACCAATATAGAAATGTAGTTCAGTATCGTAGGCTTATACCTGCTATATTGAAACAAACAAACAAACAAACAGATCTGGTTTACCTAGGTCACATCGTCATTTACGCATACACGGCATCTTTGTGGGTCACGTCAAGGACGCCGAGGGTGCCCGGTAGTGGTGATCCGGGCTGAAGAAGATAGATCTCAGCGCGTCTATGAAGCAGATATGTGGAGGTTGTTGATGGGTCTGGCTTGCTTGACAAGATGGCTGGTGAAGGAGACCCGGTGTAGTGCACGTCGTCGTCGGTGAAGCAGATCTAATGCACTAACACCAGCATAGGTGAAGCAGGTGAGGTGATGTGGACGAGGGAGTCGACAAAACTAACACGGTTGTATGGAAGAGGGTGTTAGTGAACTAGGTTCGGTGAGGTGAACGTCGGCTGATCCCATAGACTGGTCAGGAGTATATGGTATCGAGGTATGGCGTGTAGGCTGACAAAGTGCGGTGGTGCAGGAGCCAGAGGTGGGATAGGTGGTTTGGAGTGGCATGTGGGCGGGCGAAGGGCGGCGGTGATCTTCCGGTGCGGTGGTGCAGGAGTTGGAGTTGAGATAGGGGGTTGGGTGGCGTGTAGGCAGGCGAAGTGCGGCAGAGATGATTACGTGCCGTGGTGCAGGTGCTGGAGGTGAGAGGGGTTGGGTGGCGTATAGGCCGGCGAAGCGCTGCGGGCATGCTCTGGTGCGGTGGTGCTGGAGCCAGAGGTGAGAAAGGGGTTAGGGTTTTTAGGAGTGCTCTAGGAGAAATGGCGTCGGTGGAAGGTGTGATGGGTTCATAGCATGGAAAACAAAAAATTTCTACCGCAAGAACGAACAAAATCCAGATCTAATCTAGATAAAAGCCAAGATCTAATCTATTAGACATGTGCAACGAGATAGATAGGAACTAACCCTCGTAGATCTGAAAGCGTTAACGAGATTAGATCTCGTGGTTGATGTAGTCGATCACTTGCCGATCTCAAGATCGTGTGGACGATCCTTCCGGCGTCGTGTTCCAGCAGCGCGTCCGCAGTCGGTCAAGTGGATGATCCTTCCGGCGCCGCGATTCGGCAGCGCTTCCGCAGTCGGTCACACGTGCGGAATCGAAGCAGACCTTCCTCTCCCTGTTCCGGCGAGCAGCGGAGGTAGTAGATCTTCTCCACGGAATCCCAGTAGCACGACGGCGTGGTGGTGGTGGTGGAGTAGAGAATTCTGCAGGGCTTCGCCTATGCCTGTGCAGAAGAAAGGTGGAGGAGAGAGGCGGCAGAGATTGGGAGTTATGAGAGCGGGGTAGGAGGGGGCGCCCCTGCCCTTCTATTTAAGGGGGGGAGGCGCGCCTGGGGAGGGCGAGTCCTAGTAGGACTCCCCTCCTATGGCCGGCGGTGGGAAGGGGGGAGGAGTCCTCCTCCCCCACGAATCCGTGTCTTGCCCCACTAGGTTTCCTTTGACCCTTTCTTGGTTTTCAAGGAAACTCCAAGAAATCCTCTAGAACCTTCCAGAACATTCCGAAACCTTCTAGAATATCCATACAAACACTCCGGAACATTTCCTAACTTAGAAAATGATCCCCAATATATGAATCTTATTCTCCGGACCATTCCGGATCTGCTCGTGATGTCCCGAATCCAATCCGAGACTCCGAACAATATTCGGTCTCCAACGCATATTCCATATCTACTTAAAACAACTTCGAACCTTAAGTGTGGTACCCTACGGTTCGTGAATATGTAGACATGATAGAGACACATCTCCTATCAATAACCATCAGCGGGACCTGGAGATCCATAATGGCTCCCACATACTCAACGATGACTTCGCGATCGATTGAACCACTTACATACGAAACCAATTCCCTTTGTCTCGCGATACTATACTTATCCGAGGTTTGATCGTCGGTATCTCCACCTAGTTCTACCTCGTTACTGATAAGTACTCTTTACTCGTTCCGTGATATGTCATCCCTTGTGACCTAGTCACATGCTTGCAAGCTAACTAGATGACATTCCACTAAGAGGGCCAAGAGCATATCTATCCGTCATATGGATGGACAAATCCCAATCATGATCCATGCGCTTCAACACATACTTTCAGAATACCCAATGACACCTTTATGACCACCCAGTTACGAAGCGGTGTTTGATGTCATCAAAGTACCCATCCGGTGATGGTGATTAACACAACCTGATGGTCGAAGGATTAGGTTACTATGCATTTAAAAGCTTACAGCAATACGAACTTAATGACTTGATCTTATGCTACGCTTACTATGGGTGTGTGTCCATCATATCATTCTCCTAATGACATAACCTTGTCTTTAATCACATCCTAATGTCCATGATCAGGAAACCATGATCATCAATTAATCAACAAGCTAGTTCAACAAGAGGCTTACTAGGGACTCTCTTATGTTTACAAAACACACATGTATTAGTGTTTCCTAATAATACAATTATAGCATGGGATGTAAACATTCATCATAAACACAAAGATATGATAATAATCACTTTTATTATTGCCTCTTGGGCATATCTCCAACAGTCTCCCACTTGCACTAGAGTCAATAATCTAGATCACATGGTAATATACCGAACACCCATGGCGTTCTGGTGTTGGTCATGCTTTGCCCTAGGGAGAGGTTTAGTCAACGGATCTGCCACATTCAGATCAGTGTGTACTTTGCAAATCTTTATGTCACCATCTCGGACATACTCGCGAATAGCGTGGAAACGTAGCTTGATGTGCTTCATCTTGCTATGTGACCTTGGCTCCTGTGCATTAGCTATGGCACCTGTGTTGTCACAGTAGATGGCCATCGGGTCCAACGCACTGGGAACCACGCCAAGTTCAGTAATGAATTCCTTCATCCAAACGGCTTATTGTGCAGCCTCCGAAGTAGCTATGTATTCCGATTCAGTTGAAGATTTCGCCACAACGCTTTGCTTCGCACTCGTCCAGCTCACTACAGCACCATTCAAAATAAATACGTATCCCTATTGTGACTTTGAGTCATCCGGATCGGTGTTCCAACTAGCATCGGTGTAACCGTTTACAACAAGCTGTTCATCACCTCCATAAGAAAGAACCATATCCTTAGTCCTATTCAGGTACTTTAGGATATTTTTGACCGTTCTCTAGTGCTCCATTCTAGGATCACTTTGATATCTGGTAGTCAAACTAACAACATGTGCTATATCCGGTCTTGTACACAGCATGGCATACATGATAGAACCTATGGCCGAGGCATAGGGAATATTATTCATTTTCACTCTATCTTCTGCCGTAGCTGGACTTTGAGTTTTACTCAAGATCTTACCTGGCAACATGGGCACGAACCCTTTCTTGCTATCTTCCATTCTAAACTTCTTTAGAACTTTGTCCAAGTATGTACTTTCTGAAAGCGCTATTAGGCGTCTTGATCTATCTCTATAAATCTTGATGCCTAGAATATATGCCGCTTCACCAAGATCCTTCATTGAAAAACTATTGTTCAAATAGGTTTTGACGCTATTAAGAAGTTCTATATCATTCCCAATCAACAATATGCCATCTACATATAGTACTAGGAATTCTACAGAGCTCCCACTCACTTTCTTGTAAATACAAGCTTCTCCATAAGTTTGTATAAACCCAAAGTTTTTGATTACTTTATCAAAACGTTGATTCCAACTCCGGGATGCTTTCTTTAGTCCATAAATGGAGTGCTAAAGCTTGCATACCTTGTCAGCATCTTTAGGATCGACAAAACCCTTGGGTTGTACCATATACAACTCTTCCTCAATGTCACCATTAAGGAACGCCGTTTTGACATCCATCTGCCAAATCTCATAATCGAAATGTGCAGCAATTGCTAACAAAATCCTCACAGATTTTAGCTTCGCTACTGGTGAGAAAGTCTCATCATAGTCAACTCCTTGAATTTGTCAGAACCCTTTCGTGACAAGTCGAGCTTTACAGATGGTAACATTACCATCAGCATCTGTTTTTCTCTTGAAAATCCATTTGTTCTCGACAGCCTTACGGCCATCCGGTAAGTCCAAACTTGGTTTTCGTACATGGATCCCATTTCGGATTTCATGGCTTCTAGCCATTTGTCGGAATCTGGGCTCACCATAGCTTCTTCATACGTCGCAGGGTCATCAGCATTGTCCACCAACATGACGTTCAAGGCAGAGTCATACCAATCAGGAGTGGTACGAACCCTTGTTGACCTGCGAGGTTCAGTAGTAACTTCATTTGAAGTTTCATGATCATTATCATTAGCTTCCTCTTCAATTGGTGCAGGCGGCACAAAAACATCTTCCGGTGCTGCACTACTCTCAAATCTGAGAGAAGGTTCAATAACCTCATCGAGTTCTACTTTCCTTCCAGTCACCTCCTTCGAGAGACAGTCCTTCTCAAGGAAGGATCCATTCTTTGCAACGAAAACTTTGCCTTCGGATCTATGATAGAAGGTATACCCAATTGTTTCTTTAGGGTATCCTATGAAGACGCATTTCTCCACTTTGGGTTCTAGCTTATCAGGTTGTAACTTCTTTACATATGCTTCGCAACCCCAAACATTAAGGAACGACAACTTAGGTTTCTTACCAAACCACAATTCGTATGGTGTCGTTTCAACGGATTTAGATGGTGCCCTATTTAAAGTGAATGCGGCTGTCTCTAATGCATAGCCCCAAAATGATAACGGTAAATCTGTAAGAGACATCATAGACCGAACCATATCTAAGAGAGTTCGATTACGACGTTCGGACACACCATTACGCTGTCGTGTTCCCGGCGGTGTCAACTGTGAAAGTATTCCACATTTCTTTAAATGCATGCCAAACTCATAACTCAGATATTCACCTCCGCGGTCAGAACGCAGAAACTTAATCTTCTTGTTACGATGATTCTCCACTTCACTTTTAAATTCCTTAAACTTCTCGAAAGTTTCGGACTTATGCTTCATAAAGTAGACATACCCATATCTACTCAAGTCATCCGTGAAAGTGAGAACATAACGATATCCACCACGCGATGCTACACTCATTGGTCCGCACACATCGGTATGTATTATTTCCAATAAGTCTGTAGCTCGCTCCATTGTACCAGAGAATGGAGTCTTAGTCATTTTTCCCATTGGACATGCTTCGCATCATTCAAGTGATTCAAAATCAAGTGATTCAAGAAGTCCATCTGAATGGAGTTTCTTCATACGCTTCACTCCAATGTGACCAAGACGACAGTGCCACATGTATGTAGAATTATCATTTAATTTTATTCGTTCAGCATCTATGTTGTGAACATGTGTATCACTACTATCGAGATTCAGTAAGAATAAACCATTCATCTCAGGTGCATTACCATAAAAGATATTACTCATATAAATCGAACAACCTTTATTCTCGGACTTAAAAGAGTAACCGTCTCGCAATAAACAGGATCCAGATATAATGTTCATGCTTAACGCAGGCACCAAATAACAATTATTCGTTTCTTGGAGCCATTTCCAACGCGCATCGTCACCTCGTCTCTTGCCAGTCTTCGTTTATTCCACGGCTCCTGTTTCGAGTTACAAATATGAGCAACCGAACCAGTATCAAATACCTAGGCACTACTACGATTACTAGTAAGATACACATCTATAACACATATATCAAATATACCTTTCTTCTTGATGTTGCCGTTCTTCAGATCCGCTAGGTACTTGGGGCAGTTACGCTTCCAGTGACCAGCACCCTTGCAGCAGAAGCACTTAGTTTCAGGCTTAGGACCAGCCTTGGGCTTCTTTGCAGGTGCGGCAGCTTTCTTGCCGTCCTTCTTGAAGTTTCCCTTCTTCTTAGGCTTGCCCTGTCTCTTGAAATTGGTGGTCTTATTGACCATCAACACTTGGTGCTCCTTCTTGATCTCCACTTCAGCAGTTTTCAGCATGGACGATAGTTCAGGCAACGTCTTGTTCATGCAGTGCATGTTGTAGTTCATCACAAAGTTCTTGTAACTTGGTGGCAGTGATTGAAGGAGACGGTGAATCCCCAATTCATTAGGAATTGATATTCCCAACTCTTGGAGCTTGTTTGCGTACCCATACATGGTGAGCACGTGCTCTCTAACAGAGCTTCCCTCTTCCATCTTACAGTTAAAGAACTTTTTGGAGGCCTCATAGCTCTCCATGGCCGCGCGAGTCTCAAAAATTAGCCTGAGCTCCTTAATGATCTCGAACGGGTCGTGGTGCTCAAAACGCTTCTGGAGCTCCGCTTCTAAACCGTACAGGATGGCACACTGAACTGTGGAGTAATGATTTTTCCGAGTGGCGTAAACATTCTTTACGTCATCGGTGGCATCATCTGCAGGTGGGTCACCTAGCGATGCTTCGAGAACATAGGTCAACTGACCAGCCCTGAGGATGATCTTCAGTCCACGGAACCAGTCCGTGAAATTTCTTCCATTGTTCTTAAGCTTTTCTTTCTCTAGGAACGCATTGAAATTGATGGAGGGGGTCGCCATAATCTACAACAATTTTGAAGTAGTTTAGACTAAGTTTATAACAAATTGAGTTCAAATTTAATTCTTAAACTAACTAGGTGAACTCCCACTCAAAACAACATCCCTCACATTGTTTTAGTGATTACACGAACCAAGTCCACTACACCAAGTCCGATCTTCACGAGAGAAGATGCAATTTCATCGGCGAACAATCTTCATGTTCATCATATCATTTATATGACTCATGCTCTACCTTTCGGTATTCCGTGTTCCGAGACCATGTCTGTACATGCTAGGCTCATCAAGATAACCTTAGTTTCCGCATGTGCAAATCTAGCTTGCACCCGTTGTATGCACACGTAGAATCTATCACATCCGATCATCACGAGATGCTTCGAAACGACGAGTCTTAGCAACGGTGCCAACTAAGGGTGAACACTTTATTACTTGATATTTAGTGAGAGGGATCATCTTATAATGCTACCGTCGCGATCTAAGCAATACAAGATGCATAAAGGATTAACATCACAGGCAATTCATAATTAGTGTGATATGATATGGCCTTTTCTTCTTGCGCCTTTGATCTCCATCTCCAAAGCACGAATATGATCTCCATCATCACCAGCATTGCGTCAAGGTTAGTGGCGCCGCTTCATGGTTGTCCATCATCACCAGCAACTATTACAACTACTTGGAATAAAGCTATTACAAGATGAATAGACACACAGGTCTTAACAGAATTAAAGACAACCATTAGGCTCCTGCCGGTTGCCATATTACAACAAGGATCATTGCATACATCAAATACAATCACAATCACATGATGGCCATATCACATCACAAAACCCCTACAAAAACAAGTTAGACGCCTCTAATTTTCTTTGCATGTTTTACGTGGTTTGGGGCTTTCGCATAAGACCGATCTTACCTACGAACAAGAACCACAACGTTGATACAAGTGTTGTCAAGATGCTCATTGTAAATTGAATCTTAACTATGGTGGGAGAGACAGACACCCGCAAAGCCACTTGTGCAAAGCAAGTTGCACGTCAAGCGTGGAGCAAGTCTCATGTGCGATGACATGTAAAGTTAGCCCGAGCCGTTTCATCCCACCATGCCGCAAGATGCAAAGTACACGCTAAGACACCGACAACAAAAGCATCAACGCCCACAAAAACATTGTGTTCTACTCGTGCAACAGATCTACTCATAGATACGGCTCTGATACCACTGATGGGTTCGTAGCATGGAAAACAAAAAATTTCTACCGCAAGAACGAACAAAACCCAGATCTAATCTAGATAAAAGCCAAGATCTAATCTATTAGACATGTGCAACGAGATAGATGGGAACTAACCCTCGTAGATCCGAAAGCGTTAACGAGATTAGATCTCGTGGTTGATGTAGTCGATCACTTGCCGATCTCAAGATCGTGTGGACGATCCTTCCGGCGTCGCGTTCCAGCAGCGTTTCCGCAGTCGGTCAAGTGGATGATCCTTTTGGCGCTGCGATTCGGCAGCGCTTCCGCAGTCGGTCACACGTGCGGAGTCGGAGCAGACCTTCCTCTCCCCGTTCCAGCGAGCAGCGGAGGTAGTAGATATTCTCCACGGAATCCCAGCAGCATGACGGCATGGTGGTGGTGGTGGAGTAGAGAGTTCTGCAGGGCTTCACCTATGCCTTTGCAGAAGAAAGGTGGAGGAGAGAGGCGGCAGAGATTGGGAGTTATGAGAGCGAGGTAGGAGGGGGCGCCCCTGCCCTTCTATTTAAGGGGGGAGGCGAGCCTGGGAAGGGGGAGTCCTTGTAGGACTCCCCTCCTATGGCCAGCGGTGGGAAGGGGGGAGGAGTCCTCCTCCCCCACGAATCCGTGTCTTGCCCCACTAGGTTTCCTTTGACCCTTTCTTGGTTTTCAAGGAAACTCCAAGAAATCCTCTAGAACCTTCCAGAACATTCCGAAACCTTCTAGAATCTCCATACAAACACTCCGGAACATTTCCTAACTTAGAAAATGATCCCCAATATATGAATCTTATTCTCCGGACCATTCCGGATCTCCTCGTAATGTCCCGAATCCAATCCGAGACTCCGAACAACATTTGGTCTCCAACGCATATTCCATATCTACTTAAAACAACTTCGAACCTTAAGTGTGTCACCCTACGGTTCGTGAATATGATATGATAGAGACACATCTCCTATCAATAACCATCAGCGGGACCTGGAGATCCATAATGGCTCCCACATACTCAACGATGACTTCGCGATCGATTGAACCACTTACATACGAAATCAATTCCCTTTGTCTCGCGATACTATACTTATCTGAGGTTTGATCGTCTGTATCTCCATACCTAGTTCTACCTCATTACTGATAAGTACTCTTTACTCGTTCCGTGATATGTCATCCCTTGTGACCTAGTCACATGCTTGCAAGCTAGCTAGATGACATTCCACCGAGAGGGCCCAGAGCATATCTATCTGTCATATGGATGGACAAATCCCAATCTTGATCCATGCGCTTCAACACATACTTTCAGAATACCCAATGACACCTTTATGACCACCCAGTTACGTAGCGGTGTTTGATGTCATCAAAGTACCCATCCGGTGATGGTGATTAACACAACCTGATGGTCGAAGGATTAGGTTACTATGCATTTAAAAGCTTACAGCAATACGAACTTAATGACTTGATCTTATGCTACGCTTACTATGGGTGTGTGTCCATCATATCATTCTCCTAATGACATAACCTTGTTATTAATCACATCCTAATGTCCATGATCAGGAAACCATGATCATCAATTAATCAACAAGCTAGTTCAACAAGAGGCTTACTAGGGACTCTCTTATGTCTACAAAACACACATGTATTAGTGTTTCCTAATAATACAATTATAGCATGGGATGTAAACATTTATCATAAACACAAAGATATGATAATAATCACTTTTATTATTGCCTCTTGGGCATATCTCCAACAAGGTGGACTACCCAGCTTCAGAGTTGTGGGGACCCTCGGCCCTCGGGGGAGGGGGATTACGAACCATACCCACGACCCAACATTAGTAGATAGGCCATTGTCAAGGGTAGAAAAGGAATTTCGTACGGCTACAACTTGGGGCGTGTGACCACTCGAAATATTTCGGCAGAGGTGAGCCTGGAGAATTTGTCGCTCTGGGATTTTGAATTTGTCTATACAGTTCAAAAGAAATAGAATAATGATATCCTATCCTATCCTAGGAGTAGCTATAGTCCAATGACTACAAAACATAGTTTACTGTAATGTCCTAGCCTTTCTAGGTACAGAGTATTTCTGGAGCCATTTCTGCAAAAATAAGGTCTCTACCTTTGGCTCAGTTACGTACACACATGAAGGTAGTAACATGAACTAGTATGTTTCCCACTATGACTAGCCTAAGAGCCTCTCTAGTGGCTAGTGTATCCGGTAGTCTAAGCCAAATATAGACCACCATGGACCAAAAAATGCCTCTGGTGGCTTGTGTATCTAGTGGTCTAAAATTTAGACATCCTCCAAACAGGCTACTCGTTGCCCATATTTGGACAATCGAGCCTCCATGTCTAAAGCAAAGTTGGTCGCTCACGAGCTCTCTCTTCCGTGCCAAATCAAAGCAATTGTTGTACTGATTTGCTATATATATTGACTATTTGTGTGCAGATGGACATATAGACTATCAAATTTAGACTATCCACTAGAAAACTAAAGTCGTGTAAAAAGGAATCTTTTTACACCATTATCTATGTGGAGATGTAGACTACCAAATTAAGACAAGCCACCAGAGATGCTCTAAGAGACTACCAAATTTAGACAAGCCACTAGAGATCAAGGCAAAAAATACTAGCGTGTTATTTAATTTAGCGTGGCTTTTCTCCAAATGATATGAGAGTTATAGCGTGCTAATAATGCGCTATTTTACAAAACATCCTTTTGTAAAAATTAAAAAATATGATATGTATCATGAATATAAAGGATTTCAGCATCTAATGAATTGCCTAGAGTAATACTTGTACATGCATAATCGATTCTGGTGCTATCCAAGTTGGAGGATAACCGGCATGGCTGAATCTAGGTACAGCACCGGGTGCTGCAGGAGGAGGCAGCGGCTTGACGCGATCACTTAAGTTTAACAATCAAATTTTCATTGTAGGTTTCCTTACTCGACACATTAATCATATGTTATCTTACTCCAAACCTGCCAACAAAAAAATAACGTCCTATACTTGAAATAGCGCTAACGCTATGATGTTTTAGCGCAATATAGCAAGCTATTTAAAACATAGCGCCATAGCAAGCAAAATCTTTAAAAAATATCATGGACTCTCCAAATATTCTATATCACGCTAAATAGCGTGAAATAGTGCGCTATTTTTTTCCATGCTAGAGATGCTCTAAGGCTGGTCTAAGTGGTAAGTAACTTGGAGTAGTAATATGCATACATTATGCTAAAGATTATCAAAAGTACTCCCTTCGTCCAGAAATAACTGAGTTGGTTTTGTCTAGATTCGCATATATTTAGACACATTTTAGTGTATAGATACATTCAAATCTAGACAAACCCAAGTCAGTTATTTATGGACGGAGCGAGTAGTATTTTTTAGATGCTAAAATGGAAAAGAAGATCCAACTGCTGGCAATGTTGGGATTCAAGAGTCTTGATCCAACACTCAATATTCAAAGTTATTCGTACAATGTATATAACTAGTAAATTGCACGTACCCTGCATGTGAGACTCAGCTAATAGATGTCTGACATATCATCGCTATATAAAGTTATAATAGGTAAAGTAGAAAACATATAAATTTGATCAACATCTATAAAGTATGGGTGTATATTTGGTTCTTGTACTTTGTATATCATGTAGAAGTCAATGATTATTAGCAACCTAAAAATTGAAAAGTGTGTTTTGAGTTTTGTGTGAGGGAGAAGATTCTAGAATGATGGAGAAGTGTGTTTTGAGTTTTATGCATAGCATTCATTTTGATGAAGACTATCAATAGAATCTTCTAGATGCTAGAATGGAAAAGAAGATCTAATGGCTGGAAATGTTCGGATTCGTGAGTCTTGATCTAACGGTCAATATTCAATGTTATTCGTACACTATATAGTATATAGTGGTAAGATAAGATAAGATAAGATAAGAAATAACTAGTGAGATGCAAGTGTCTTGCACGTGAGATTCAGATAATATAAGTATGACATATCATTTTTTATATAAAATTATAGTAGTAGGTGACACTCAAAAAATATTTATAATTTCGAGCCACGTTCATGAAGTATCCCGTGTGTTTGGTTCTTGTACTTTTTGTATAATATAGAAATCAACCTATAGCTACCTAAATAATCTGCGTCGGTAAAACTGATCCATAAATAAATTTTATTCTATAGGAGTACGTGGGCGGGGCCGGGGGGAAACTGCATGCCCTTCGTCTCCAGAACCGCTCAAGCATGCATCTCCCGATCTTCCAAGCGGTTCCTTTCTTCTCTATCACATTCCTTTTCTGTCACTCGGTTGTACCTCTGCAAAACAAAAGAAGGCACCAATTACTGTCCATGTACTACTTCCTAGACCCTGGCAACACCACACTACAGGCGGCATATGCCAATAGAGCATCGGTGGTGAACGATTACGTCGAGAAAATCCAAAAGCTCCTGGAGGAAACGGACGACAAGATTGTTGACCTCGACTTCGAGTACACCAACAAGCTATCATCGATGTAGAAGGCTGCTGTCATCCAGCTATGTGTGGGCATGGATTGGCTGGTCTACTAGATCTGCTAGGCCGACCAGCCATGCTCCAAGCTAGCAGAGTTCCTCGCCAGCCCTTACATTTCCTTTGCAGGCGTCGACATCGGGAACGATGATATCAAGCTTAGGCATTCTCTAGTGCCAGTGACGAACTTCGTGGACATCTAGAAGAGGTGGAAGCCTACCAGCTCAACGAATGAGAAGGATTCTTTGGCTGACTACGCGGTGGCCCTTATAGACATCCGTTACAAAGTCATGAAGAAGAAGAAGGATGTGGACCACAAGCACTGGGAGAACATGCCCCTGACTGAAGAGAAGATCAAGTATGCAAGCCTTGACGCCTACGTGACCTACAAGGTATACATGCGGATAGTGAACTTCGAGAGGGGTCAACAAACTCTCGAAATGTTCAACCAAAAAAGAACTAAGGAAGAAGGGCAAGGGCAAGGGCAAGCACAAGCAGAACAAATAAGAAGAAGAAGACGAAGACTTAGAGTGGTATACCATGTGACCTACGAGTATATATTTGTGTTTCGGTATATCCTTGTTTGATACTACTCCTACTTGTACTACTACTCGCAGAAGTTAATGCATGTATATACTGCAGGCATGCATGAGGCGGAGGCAAGAAATAATGCAAGGAATCGCAGATGTTTCTTTTATTTTGACGGTAGAGTGATAGTAGCTACGAGTAGGCATCGTAGCACGCCATCAGCTCACCCCACCTCAATGAATTGTCTTGTCAATCAACAACCATGGCAGATTATAATTTTATAGTGGTAGAGACTTTCTTTGAGTAATTCCATTTATACTGGCTAAGGGCAAAGTACTGCTGGAAGACAGAGGGTGAATGGGCACCTGAAAAACTGCTAGTAGCACTATAGGAGTAGAACTGCAATATGAACTTTTGTCGATTACCCGAATGTATGTTGAGTTAGTATAGTATAAACATATATATTACTACTACGTGTTATGTACTAGTACTACTACTAGCAAAAAATCACCGTCCCTACTGCGAAAAGAATATGATTTCTTCCAACCAAACTAGTACTACTCCAAAAATGGTTATATTTACTTGTGGCAAAAATGGATGTATCTAGACATGTTTTAGTGCTAGATACAAGTGCATCCCCAGTGACAATTAATATGAATCGGAGGGGAGTACTACTACAACCGTACTCCACTATTTTACTACTACTACTACTACATACTAGTACTGCCAAATGTATGTTGACCAGTACTTCTACCTCTGTTTAGGATTAGTAGGCCAGAGAGCTTTATAAAATTGTTAGAAATTATAATACCTATCTTCTTTATTGTCTTAATTTCCGTGACTCATTAATTTAGATATCTCTCTTTTCTCTCAATCTCCCAATGAATGTTGTTTCATCTCTCATCATGTCCCTTTTTTATCTAGCGTCTCATGCATGTAAAACTAGTGGTGTATGCATAAATTAATTAGAGTGAATAATTTATCTACTTGGTAGTATTGAGAAGTGGCCATCTGGCCTTCCTAAACAGATAGTCTTAATCCTATTCAGCTTACCACTCAGCAGAGTACATCCACCGAACCCATCGGAAGTTAAGACTCCATTAAAAAAATACTCAGGAGAGTACATCCACCGAACTCATCTACCTTCGTTTCAAGGAATAAGGTGTAGCGTGCTCCAAAGTAAAGTTTTACCGAATAAATGGAGCAACTAAAATTTACTTATATTGTGTAAAATTAGTTTTATTGAATATGTATTGAAACACACTTTCCAATGATGCTAAATTTGTACAGTACGAACATATATATTTAGAGTAAATCTTGGTCAAACAAAAAACAAGAAAAAAAAGGGAGACTTATATCTTGGGATGGATATAAAGTACTACTACTACAAAATCCACCATTCCTGGTATGCAAATGATCTTTCTGCACTTCAACCAATTAACAACAGCTTACATCACCACTAAATCTCAATGTGAAAGAAGAAACGAAGCTCCTTCGATGTAGCAGGACCGACCAGGTAATGCGGTAGCGCCGCCAGGTAAGACGTAAGGTCCTCAAACGTGACGTCACTCGGCTTAGTAGAGCTCGACGCGTCAAGCTACACCATCATGTTTCCGGTCCTCCTCCTTCCGTCCGTCCAGGAGAGCAGCAGCGGGCATTCCACCCATATCCTCACCCTGTACACCGGCAAGTTGCATATCATGGTCCTAAAACGGACCGCAAACAGGAGGGGACTGTGCTTACCATGCCAATCGTCAAGACGAACACGGCGCTGTCCTACTCCCCAACAAGAATGAGCCGGCGGGACGCCTCGCCCGATAGCGACACTAGCTCCTAGAAAGCTTTGGTGGTGGCATACTGGATCTTGTGCACTTGGATCGAGTGGACCGCTTCGAGGTGGGCGATGAGCGCTGCCGGTGGGGCGGCAAAGTCGCAGCCGGTCTCCGTGCAAGTGCAAGGAGCATACCGGCACGTGATTTCGTGCTCGTGGAGTTTGTAGTAGGGCAACAAAGTACTGCAGCCTTTGTGGGCACATGCGAGTCTAGCCGCTGATAGGACGACATCCATGGCGGTCTCGTGGGTGAATCCACCGCTGGGGTGCTCGTACTTCTGGTAGGAGGTGATCTTGCAGACGTAGCGGTGGTAGACTAGATGAATATCCATGCACTATAGAAATGGAAGTTCAAAAAATAAGATAGTTGCACGAACAAACTGACAAAAGAAAAATCAATGGATTGTGAGGGAGCAATGGAGAGGCCTTGTAGAACCGCTGGGGCTTGAAGGGCTGGGAGCAGGAGGAACAGTTGAGAACGGTGGCTTTCATCGTCAGAGTGACCATCCCAAGCATTGTGATTTGTGTGGGGGGAAATGAGGACTCTCTGATCCAGGCTCGAGTCGTGCCCTAATTTTATATACCACCGCTGATAATCAATGAAGCTCTACCTGATTGCGCCTTTCCTTTCTGTACTAGGGTCCTTTTTGTATATTTTGAGGCCTTATTATCTACAAATTCCTGGTTTAGTTGGACAAGATTAGCGGCCTCTTTGTATTTGTGCACCATCCTTTTATTAGTAAGTTGCACGTGCCTTGCATGTGAGACTCACATAATAATAGAGTATCACATATCACCACTATATATAATTATGCTCTGTAATAGGTAAAGCTCAAAAAAAAAGAGCCACATCTATAAAAAATAACGGTGTATATTTGGTTCTTGTACTTTATATCATGTAGAAATAAACGTTTATTAGCTACCTACTACATGAAAATTTTGGGACCATGGTCTACAGAAATCACAGAGGTGATTCTAGAATGATCGATAAGTGTGTTTTCAGGTTTGCACATAGTCATTCTCCTAAACACTATCAATATAATCTTCTATATCCTACACTGGAAAAGAAGATCCAATCGTTGGCAATATTGGGATTAGTGAGTCTTGATCCAACATTGAATATTCAACGTTATGCGTACATTTTATTACGGTAGGATTTGATGCAGCTCCACAGCTAAAAACTAAATGTTCGTGTGATGTTCTTTGCTATCTTATTCGAGAATAAAAATCAAATATGAGGATTGGGAGATAAATTTTCAGATCATGCTAGATTTTATCTCGTAGAAAAAATATGGCTCGCGCGATGGGGATCTTCTTTCTCTCTACCGCTATGCTTCATATGTAGTAGAACCGCCAGACTAGTACTCTTTGAACTATAATCATGCGCGAAAGCACTATGCGACTTGATGGGTGCTGCGAAGCTTTCTAAGAGGGGACAAGTAGAAAAGAGAGGTGACCAGGGATCTGTGATGATTTTCCTTCAAGTTCAGCAGTGAGGACATAATTATAGTGATTCTAAGGATGAATGGTGATGAATTTTGTGTGCGTACACATTGCAAGAAGTTGAATTTTTCAAACCTGATGGTGGTTTTAGATATTAAAATCTTGGGTACCTTAAAAGATTCTGTAACCTATAACGCACTCGTCGTGCAAATTTGATATATATAATTTTGGTAGATTGACATGAAGTAGTTCCAATCAGAGAAAATAGCTACTAGACAGATTGAAAATTCATGTTATTACTTGAAAATAGCCCATAAACAAGGTCTTCTATGTGCAAATAATGGGGTATTACCATTCTGGGCCTTCTTCTTCGTGTACTAACTTAACAAATAAACATTTTTATCACTTACCAAATTGAAAACTATTTTTTGTTCGTGAGAGTTGGAAACTACGATTATAAACACATTCTCCCATACCAACATGCGCTCATCTACTAAATATGAGCATACTATTCGTCTACTACAATGTAGATATAGCCATGACCCTAGTCATTTGATTTGGAAGCTAAGCATATTCACAACATGGTAGACCATATTGTGAAGCAAGCTTTTCAAAAGTAATCAAAACTCATACTTATCACAACTAGTATGCTCAAGAGAATGTGATGCACAAGTTATACATTATTTTTATTTTTCTTGAAAAAAATCATAACTAGTTCAAGCTTGTCATCTATTGTGTAATTCTTCGAAAGAACTTGATGGTTTCAAACCTCTAGTTGTTTTTTATAGATTGACTACTCTAGTACCTTAAAGTGATTTTACATGAAATTAGAGAGCTAGCAACCTATCATGTAGTCATAGTTAAAATTTGATCTTATTTTGATAAATCAACAACAAGTACATTAAATGGTTGAAATTAGCTAGAAAGGTCAAAAGTTCAAGTAATTGGATAGTTTCCCATAAAACATGGTCCACTTTTCTGTAGAAATGGAAGGCTAGTATCTAGCTTTATGAAATCCGTCGTGTACTGTTAAATAATCTACAAATGTAAACATTGTTTACCATATCATGCCCAGATGCGCATTTACTGAATACGGGCATTATTCCCATAATGTTTCCATTGCTAAATCTGACATAAAGGTAAATCTGACTTTGGTATAAAATATAGAAGGATCTCCACAATGTAGTGGTTCCAAAATTTATAACGTGGGTCCCACCATCTATCTAAACCAACAGATGAAGCAAATATGGAACTACCCTCCACACTGTAGGAACTAGCTCCAAAATCCAAAAATCAAATTTTGGCATCGGAGCAACTGCTTGCTCTAGTTCCCAGTTTTCTCTCATTTGAAACCACCTCCACAATGTAGGGACTAGTTCCGAAAAACAAAAGGCAAATATGGAACTACTTTTGGATACACATTGCGGGTGCCCAAATAAGCATGGCCATTTGTTTTGAAACCCAGGCATGTACATACATGGTATGCCATATTGCGAATAAATACTCTCAAGAGTTATCCAAACTAATGCTTGCCATTATTTAGTATGGCAGGTGGGGATTCACGCAATAGGATATCATGCGCAAGTACTATAGTTTTTTGTTTTTTATCATTTTTTAAAACTCACCGGAATTTGTTGGACAACATGTAAATTCGTTGCAAGTCGAATCTTTCAAACCTCCTAGTGCTTTTTGATATTGTATTGACTAACTTGGGTCCCTTAAAACAATTTCACGGATCCAGCTCAACATGTGAGGGCAATCCAACAGGGAAATTTTCTTTTAATATTGTTTTTATTTTTATAATATATAGGTTATTTATAAATCTTAAGGTGGTCCATTCACCGCCCTAGACACCATTTGGATCCACCACTTTGTAGGCGAAGCTTAGGACCGAGCAGCCTATCATACGATCGTAGTTCAAGTTTGACATAGTTTTGGTAAATCGAATGAGGGAGTTAAGTGGCAAAATTAGCTAGCTCATAAATTCATGTAACTTCAGAATTGCCCATAAAATTGTGTGCACTATGTGCGAAAAAATGGGGTTGTCAAATGGGCCTTATTCCACGTGTGCTTTCTTACAAAAACAGTTACTTGGAAAATTGTAACTGATTTTTCTAGTCATAAAAATTGGAAAATTAAAATTGTAATAAACATTGTTTACCATGCCAAGATGCACCAATATATCGAATAAGGGGACCTTATCATAAATTACGATGTAAATATGGTCATACCTTGGTTGTTTGGCTTCAAACCAAGGTATGTTCCTAAGTGGTAGGCCACTAGGCCATATTACGACTGATTTCTTTACGGAAGTTACCAAAACTCGTGTTTATCATTCCTCGTCGCAACTAAGGTAGTATGTTCATACTACATAGTTGGCCATATTGCTCCTAGGCACTTTTTGAGTATGTGAGGTGGGCCATTTACACATAGAGTAGTCATGTGTAAGTACAGTAAACCTTTAGAGGTAACTAGTGTTGTAGAAGCAAGTCATTGACTATACTATTGGACTTGCTAAGGATTAGTCACCATGCTATAAGTAAAATAGTAGGGCGTATACACCATGTATTTAGGGTTCATTCAATTCGAAGGATTTGTAAAACATAGGAATAGAACAATTAAAGGAACAGAATGATGTGACACTTATAAAAAAGATGAAAAAGTGATAGGAGGAACTAGACCCTTTTATATATAGTAGAAGCGGGTAAGCATGAGAATTCCGAAAATTTGTCCCTGACAGGGATCGAACTCTAGTCGTTGGGATGCACCAAATGCGACTCAACCACTAGGCTATTGCCTAGTTCTCACTTATAATCCTATAAAAATGAAAAATGCAGGAATCTGTAAGATAAGGTTTTTGAGAGGAAAAACGCAGGAAATTTTATACGGTTTAGGTACATGTCATAGACACATAGGAATTTTTCCAAGAAGTCTCACCTCTTGTTATAAATCCTAAAGGATTGTAGTGTAGGGGAGCAATGCATAGGAGTTTTGTAGGATTTATTCCTTTGAAACAAACACATTCTATTGAAAAAATTCCTATGTATTGGAATTCTATAGAATTCCTTTGGAGATCCTTTGAATCATATAGATTGTGGTGGAGTCGAGTCAACAAAACCAAGTTCCATATGAGCTAATCCTACAACCTAATTAATTAGGTCTTGCATGGAACTAGATACATGTTATTACCAAATATTGTGAAGGTAGTAACATGTGAATGTTTTACTAGTCTAAGTTATTTAGCACTTGAACAGCCTAAAATATGGGTGGAATCACGAGGCAAACAGAAGGAAAGTTGGGTTAGACCACCAAGGGCCCCAACTTCTGCACTGCTATGCTTGCACGGTTGTACTCCTCCGTACTCCACGGGAAGGAAGAGGTGGTGACTGTGATTCGCAAAAAAAAGAGGAAGAGGTGACTGCTTTGATGCTACCCACCTGAACAAGTCCCATTAAAGTCATAGATTCACCGATGCATGAGCAGAGCAGTCAATGCCGCATTGAAGACGATAGAAGGAGGATGATTCTCCTTCATCTAGGAGATATGAGCTAGTCCTACAAGTAGGCCTAAGTAACATGACACTAGACACATGTTTGTATTACCCAATACACTTTGAAGGTACTGTAGTAACATGTGAAAGTTTTACTAGCCTATAAGTTATTTAGCACTATGAAGAGCAGCCTAATTTGGAAGAGAAAGAAAACATCTAGCCAAAGATCATTTTTGGGTGGAAGCATGAGGCAAACAAAAGGAAAGTTGGGTTGGACCACCACGGGCCCCAACTTTCTCTGCACTGCTGCGCCTGCATGGTTGTACTCCATTGCGCGGAAGCTTACATGGGAAGGGAGAGGTGACTACTGTGATACTTCCCACCTGAACAAGTGCCAGCATAAATGCATGAGTGGAGCATAACAGCCAATGCCACATTGATGAGGAGAGAGGGAGGATGATTCTCGTTCATCGAGGAGCCTTTTCTCTCATGAAAGGTAGCGACGAGACATAATTTTGGGCGGAGGAGCATTTATTTAAAAAAATAAGGCAAAAGATTTGCGGTGGAAGGAGCCCTTGCCTGCCTTGCTAGCAGTACGAGATTGACTAGGCACCAAAAGCTGAGTACTAATAATACAAACATGATTAATATTTGAGTACTACTACTAGTACTTCTAGTTGCTATAAAAGTTCCATAGTTACATCCAGGAGCAATAGTTGCTATTAGTACTAAGTACAATAGCTTGCCAGGATCCTTCTTGCTTCCTCGAATGCCTCCTTAAGGCTTGATGAATACAAGTTCGATGGTATTCATATCAACTTCCAATGAAGCGAGATATATTGAGCAATAAAGTAAAAATAGGACCGGAGGGAGTAGGAGAGAGCTCACTTTATCAATTTGTTTTCACCCATCAACACAATCATCCACGCAGGGCCCACAGATTGGGAAGGTCGCGCTCGCCTTGGACGTACCACAAAATTATGACTGGGCCATCGAGTGTGGGAAGCAGAGTCAGTGTTCCATCCAATCGCTTACCCTAGTCATCGTCATCGATATTTCCCACACGCATCGACTTCATAAGCGACATTGATTGTCCCCTCACGTCGGTAATCTGCCACATCAATCTCAAATCATCTCCTTCCTATTTATCTTGTCCCCTTCCCCGCACCAATACACCTCTAATCTCCCTCTTCCAGCAAACATATCCGTCCTTGTGTGTCATCCATGTCTACCTTCCGGCTGCCACCCGCCATACCAGAGCGCAAAGACCCCAACATCGCCGCACAGGAGGCAATGCCCTGCACATGTGGGCCTTCTCCCCGTGGATATCAATGTGGCAGCTGGCGTGCGCCTTCCTCGTTGCTGGGTATGGTCGCCGCAAGTACCGTATATATCACCTCCAGGACAATCCGAACAGGACATTGAAGGTCAAGTTCGTCAACTTTAGGGACGCCCGTCACCTCTACGGCCATGCCTTCCACTCCGGCTACGAGATGGTGGTGTTCACCGGCTCCACCATTTTCACCAACTACTGGGACCGGTTCCCAACAATGGCAACTTCATCCATAGTGTCCTCCTGGAGGTGCTACCGATGGCTCTGGAGGTACCGCCGCCATATCCGAAGGTGCCGCCGATGGCTCAGGAGGTACCGCCGCCTTATCTAGAGGTTCCACCGTCTAATCCGGAGGTGCCGATGAGTCAGGAGCCGGCTGTGTCGCTGGAGCTAGCGTTGGTGCCGATGTCACGAGCTGCCGCTGGCGGCGCGGACTAGGTGCTAAGAGGCGTCGGACCTGCACTAGTTCAGTAGCGAGTCCTATATATGTAAACTCGTGCTGTTATGTTAATTGTTGAATGAAGTTTATTTTGGGATGTCCTTTCTTTTGGTACTATCGTCAAAACAAAATTCTTTTGTTACTACTCACTGTAGCCTGTAGTACCAGTAGTACTACGAATGTCAATCTACTGAATATCCTTCCCCCAGGATGTTTGTGAAGGAAGTAAAAATTCTAAACCGGGAAAGTTTGAATTGCTACACTATTGTACTCCCTCAAATTACTTGACTCAAATTTGTCTACATTCGGATGTATATAAACATGTTCGAGTGCTAGATGCATTCGAATGTGATAAATGCAAGTCAATTAATTTGGGTCAGAGAGAGTAGTAGTAGTAATATTTTTTGCCGACAAGGACCAAAATGGAAATAAATTCTTCTTACTTGCGTTTCAGAAAAAAGATCCTGTCACTTGAAAAATTGAAATTGATTATTTTTTGTTTTTAATATCTTGGATTCTTTTCAAAAGATGGCCAAATTTGTAGGCATGCAATTTCTTGATATAGGATAATAAGCATAAAGTATGATGTAGATATGGCCTTGACCTTGGTCATTTTTCTTGAAATCCAAGAATTTGTCATACTCGTCGACAATTATGCTTAAATTCATTTCAATTTCACCACTTACTTTTAGGTTAAAACTTTACATGGGCGGTGGGAGTACATTATACATCAAGGACCTAAAAAAGGGAAAATTACATTGAGGTCCATACATTTAGCACAAAGGACCCTAAAATTGAGCAAAGAAAATAGTCGGGTTCAGCTCCTTCTAGAGAGAGCAGCTGATCGAGCCATACGTTTTATACTACTTCCTCTTTGATTGTTTTACAAATATGATTAAATCTGTCGCCATACAAATTCTTGGATATGAGATCATCAGCATAAAGTATGATGTAGAGATATGGCCTTGACCGTTCGGCTTGAAATCCAAGAAAGTTCATACTCATTGATAGCTAAGCTTAAATTCATTTAAATTTCAACACTTACTTTTAGTTTAGCATTTTACACGGTCGGTGGGAGCATTTTTTACATCAAATACCTAAAAAGGAAATTTTACATGGAGGTCCATACATTTAGCCCAAAGGACCATAAAAGGAAAACTTTCTGGTTCGCTCCTTCTCAAGAGATCAGTTGATCTGAGTCAAACTCTTCATACTACGTCCTCTTCGATTGTTTTAAAAATATGGCTAAATATATTACCTTGCAAATTCTCTCATATGGGGCCATTAGCATAAAGTATGATGTTGATATGTCCTTGGTCTTGGTCGTTCGACATGAAATCCAAGAATGTTCATACTCGTTGACAAGTAAGCTTAAATTGTTTAAATTTCACCACTTATACTTTTTGGTTAGAATTTTACACGGATGGTGGGACAACATTTTACATCAAGGACCTAAAAAAAGGGAAAATTAAATCGAGGTCCATACATTTAGCACAAATGACCCTAAAACCAAGCAAGGAAATAGTTGGGTACGGCTCCTCGAGAGAGCAGCTGATCGACAAAATCTGCTTACTTGCTTTTCAGAAAATAAATTTATGTCACTTGGAAAATTGAAATTGATTATTTTTTGTTTTTAATATCTCCGATTGTTTCCAAAAAAAAATAGCCAAATTCACAAGCATGCAAATTCTTGGATATGGGATCATAAGCATAAAGTACATTCTACATAAAGGACCTAAAAAGGGAAAACTACATCAAGGTCCATACATTTAGGACAAAGGACCCTAAAATTGACCAAAGAAAACAGTCGAGTTCGACTCCTTCTCGAGAGAGCAACTGGTTGAGCCATACTCTTCATACTACTTCCTCTTTGATTGTTTTCAAAATATGGCCAAATCCATCACCATGCAAATTCTTGAATATGGGATCATCAACATAAAGTATGATGTAGAGATATGGCCTTTACCTTGTGGTTGTTCGGCTTGAAATCCAAGATTTTTTCATACTCGTTGATAACTATGCTTAAATTCGTTGACATTCCACCACTTACTTTTAGGTTAGCATTTTACACGGTAGGTGGGAGTACATTTTACATCAAGGACCTAAAAAAGGGAAAAGTACATAAAGTTCCATACATTTAGCACAAAGTGCCCTAAAATTGAGCAAAGAAAAAAATCGGGTTCAGCTCCTTCTCGAGAGAGCAGCTGATCGAGCCATACTCTTCATACTACTTTCTCTTTGATTGTTTGCACAATATGGCCAAATCTATTTCCATGCAAATTCTTGGATACTCGATCATCAGAATAAAGTATGATGCAGAGATATGGCCTTGACCTTGTGGTCATTCAGGTTGAAATCAAAGAATGTTCATACTTGATACGTTGCAAACTTATCTATAATTTTTGATGTTCCATGCTTGGTTTTATCTACTTTATTTTGTTTTGTCCATACTTTGGAGTACTTTCTATACACTTTCTTGGACTAACATATTAACAAGAGCCATAGTGCCAGCTGCCAGTTTTCTGCTGTTTTTGGTTCTAGGAATTGGATGGGACAAAAGCCAAAGTCAGTTTTTCACCGAGGGACACACGAAGCCAGAATACAAGACGGAGAGGGGCCACCACACCACCTGGCCGTGCTGTCCAGCCTGGCCCACGCCAGGGGATGGTCTGGCCGTGTTCGGCACCCCCTCGGCCTCCCCTTTCGCCTATAAGATGCCTCCGATACAAAATCCCTAAGTACCCGATCAAAATTCCACGAAATAGTCTGTAGCCGCCATCATCTCCATCCCTAGATCGGGAGGGATCTGAAGCTCTTCCCGGCACCCTGCCAGAGAGGGGAATTCACCCTGGAGGCCTTCTTCATCATCATGCAAACCTCCGGTGTGATGCGTGAGTAGTTCATCCCTGGACTACAGGTCCAGGTAGTAGCTAGATGGCTGGTTCTCCTCCTTTGTGCTATCATGTTTAGATCTTGTGAGCTCTGTTCATGATCAAGATCATGTATTTGTAATTCCTACATGTTGTGTTTGTGGAAATCCGATGGATATTGAGATGCTATTTCAGCTTGATTATTGATTCTATCATGTCTTTGTTATTTGTGATGTTGCATGCTTTCCGTTGTTAGTAGCTATCTTGGCCAAGTAGATGCTAGCAACTCCGAGAGTTAGTATTTATGCTCGATGTTGGGTTCATGCATCTAGCAATCTAGGGAAGTGACAGAAATCTCTAAGGTACTAGATGTGTTGTTGCTACTAGGGAGAAAACAACAATCCTTTGTTCATAGAACAATCGTATTGTTTACTTTACATGCAATGCGTAATGCAATTATATGTTGCTTGCAACTTAATACTGGAGGGTTTTCGGTTGATAAACTGAAGGTGGATTATTAGTCATAGATGCAGTTGGATTACGGTCTATGTATAATGTTGTAATGCCCAATCAAGTCTGAAAGGAGTCAAGATGAGTAGTATATGCATGATTGCTTTCTCGATGTTTGTCAATTGCCATGCTGTAATTCGTTCACCCAACATGTTATCTATCTTAAGGAGAGCCACCACTAGTGAACTATGGACCCCGCTACTTTCTTTTATCATCAATCTACAACTATTTACTGCTTTCTGTTTACTTACTTCAAACTATTACTTTCTTCCACACAATATGTTTAATCCTTTGTTTTCAGCAAAACTGGTGAGATTGACAACCTCATTGTAAGTTGGGGACAATGTTCTGTGGTTGTGTTGTGCAGGTTTCCACATTGCTGCTGGCCCCGGTAGTGCGCCCTGCCAAAGGCCAGCTAGCAACACCTTGGAGGTCTTTCCTTGCTCCTACTGGATTGATAACCTTGGTTTCATAACTGCGGGAAACTTATTGCTGTGCTCATCATACCTTCCTCTTGGGGTTCCCAACAACCTCGTTATTACATGAGTCAACAAGTACTTTTCTGGCACCATTGCCAGGGATCGAAGAAGAAGAAGAAACTCCCACGTCAACACCCCGCCATCAAAGATACTTTTCTGGCGCCGTTGCCGGGGAGTCAAGGACATCTTCACAAGGGGAGTCCCTCATAACCAATCTCTTTACTTTGTTATTTTTGTTTTTCTCAGTTTATTTCTACTTCGTTTGCTTGTTTCTTTATCAAAAACACAAAAAAATTAGTTTTACTAGTTTGCTTTCTATATTAAAAACACACAAAAATGACTACTCTGGAAAATACTAAGTTGTGTGACTTCACTAGCACCAACAACAATGATTTCATGAGCACACCTATTGCTCCACCTGTTCCTGAAGCTACTTTCTTTGAAATAAAACCTGCTTTACTCAATCTTATTATGAGAGAACAATTTTCTGGTATTGGTAATGAAGATGTGGCTGCTCATCTAAATAACTTTGTTAAACTTTGTGAGATGCAAAAGCATAGGGATATAGATGGAGATATCATTAAGCTTAAATTTTTTCCTTTCTCTTTGAGAGGAAAAGCTAAAGAATGGTTGAATTCCTTAACTAGGAACAGTATTGATTCTTGGACTAAATGCGAAGATGCTTTCATTGGAAAATACTATCCTCCTGCTAAGATTATATCTATGAGAAGTGAAATAATGAAGTTTAAACAATCTGATAATGAACATGTTGCTCAAGCTTGGGAAAGAATGAAATCTTTGGTAAAGAATTGTCCCACTCATGGACTGACTGCTTGGATGATTATCCAAACCTTTTATGCAGGATTGAACTATTCTTCAAGAAATCTATTGTATTCTGGTGCTGGAGGTACCTTTATGACCATTACTTTGGGTGCTGCAACAAAGATTATGGATAATTTGATGGTTAACTATTCTGAATGGCATACTGAAAGAGCTCCACAAGGTAAGAAGGTAAATTCTGTTGAGGAAACCTCCTCTTTGAGTGATAAAATTGATGTTATTATGTCTATGCTTGTTAATGGGAAAGCCCATATGGATCCAAATCATGTTCCCTTAGCTTCTTTGGTTGCTCAAGAAGAGCAAGTTGATGTGAACTTTATAAGAAATAACAATTTTAGCAATAATGCCTATAGGAATAATTTTGGTAACAACAATTATAGGCCATATCCTTCCAACAATGGTAATGCTTATGGATATTCCTACAACAATAATAGGAGTGCTCCCTCTGAACTTGAAGTTATGCTTAAAGACTTTATTAGTAATCAAACTTCTTTCAATAAAACTATTGAGGAGAAACTCTCTAATGCTGAAAGAAGTATAGCATCATTGGCTGAAGTTCAATCTTCTTTGAATAAAATGGCTGCTAAACCTGAAACTATTGATAATCCATTTGCTGCTACTAATGCCATACAAGTTAGAATTGATGAAAATGTTAGATTGTTAGCTGAATTGCATGCTAAGTGGGAAAGAGAAGATGAAATTGCTAGAAACATTAGTGTTTCTACTATCACTAACACTAGTGTTGAGGCTAGTGATAGCTCTACTACTTTAGATGATAATTATGATTTTGATCTTGATGGTTGTAACATCTCTAAAGTTATTAAGTTCCTACAAAATCTTGCTAAAAGTCCTAATGCTAGTGCTATGAATATGGCCTTTACAAAACACATTACTGATGCTCTCATAAAGATTAAAGAAGAAAAGATGAAACATAAAGCTTCTATTCCTATATAACAAGAATATGGTTGGGAACCCATCATCAACATGAAAGCGATTGATTTTGATTTTAAAGCATTATGTGATCTTGATAGTAGTGTTTCTATTATGCCTAGAAGGATTTATAAAATGCTTGATTTGCCACCATTGGAAGATTGTTATTTGAATGTCCCACTTGATGATAATGCCAAAAAGAAACTCATGGGGAGTATTAATGATGTTATTATTATGGTTAACAATGCCTATGTCCCCGTTGATTTCTATGATTTGGATGTTGAATGCAATGCTTCTTCTCCTACTACTTTGGGAAGACCTTTTCTTAGAACTGTTGGTGCCATTATTGATATGAAAGAAGGCACCATTAAATATCAACTCCCACTTAAGAAAGGTATAGCACACTTCCCTAAGAAGAGAGAGAAGATTTATTTTTCCTCTCCTATGAAAACAAAATTTCGTCTTAATGCTTCTTCATTTGAAAACACTTGATTCTTGTTCTTGCATCTTATGCCTAACTTAAAGATGTTAAAGAAAAGTACTTATTAGGAGATAACCCAAAAGTTTTAGATGAGTCTTGGAAGTTATTACTTCAGTAATAACCGCTCCTTATCCTTTTTATTTGCTTTTTGTGCCAAGAGTAACCTATAATGAGAGAGGAGTAATGATTGGGAAAGTTGCTGTACCGAAACAGATTTCTGTGCTTCATCGTAAAAATTCATGTAAAATATATGTACATCGTTTTAAGGCGTGAATTTTTGTTCTTCTGCCCCAGGTTGTTATATAACTTTTGTTAGTTCAACACTTTTTGATTTAAGCAACAGAAGGTCTTCGAAAAAATTGGTTTTTACCTGCTGGTCTGTTTTAACAGATTTCTACCATTATTTGCATTTGCTTCTTGTTGGTTCATTTTTGAGTTCTTTTGGGGAATTGAGCTTTTTGAGGGAAGTGCTACCGTAGCTTGTGTTTTAATAGAAGTTTTACTAGTGTTGAAACTGAACCTAAAGACTTATTATCTTGAGTGCACTAATGTTGCTAATAAAGATTGTGTGAAGTTTTGTATGAAGGAAAAAAATTTGGTGTATGGAAGAAATGAGTAATGAGATGAAGGATGGACTAAAGCTTAAGCTTGGGGATGCCACACGTGTCACCCCAAGAAATATTCAAGAGGTACAAACGTCAAAGCTTGGGGATTCCCAAGGCATCCCCTTCTTCATTAATAAAAATCCCAGGTTTCTTCCAAACACTTCATTTTTATTGTTTCATGCACAGTTGTGTTGTTCTTCGAGCGTCTTCTTTTTCATTTTCGTTTTGGTTTTTCGTTTACTTGCTTTTCTTAGTTTGCTGAATAAATTGGTTGGACCCCCTTTTTCATTCCTTGGTTTTCAAATATTTTGGTTTGGATTGGAAAAGAGTAGGAAAGTTCATGCTTAATTGGTAAACAGAGCTTGTTTTTGACTGTGGCCTATGCTTTTTCATGCGATGCTTGATATTGTTTTGGCTTTATGCGTATTCTATGTTGTATCATGACTTGTTAGAAACAATTGAGATTCCTTAATGTGCCTTGGAAGAATCATGCATTGTCTTAGCATATTAAAGCATAGTATTGTGGTACTCACCTTTGATGCTTTATTTGGGTTGAGTTGGCACATGCTCACACCATGCTACGACTATCCCGAGTCACCATAAGCCTTTATGATCCTTTGGTTTTCAACTTGTAGTATCACTTTATGCTTTGATTAATGATGTTTTGTCTCTCTACATGATTATGGCCATTATTGCTCTCTTAGTCGGTCACTCCCAGTCTTTCGCTAGCCTCCACAACCAAGTATGAGTTCCACTCATGCATCCAACTCCTAAAACCAAGTTATTCCAAAGAGTCCACCATACCTACCTATTAGCATTTGCTATTCCAAGTATATTCATGTTTTATCTACCTTCCGAATTAAATTTGTCATGTGAAAATTAGTGATTAAAGCTCTCACGAACTTGATGGCACACTTTACTTTCTTGCATTTAATAAACTTGAACCATTGCGTCCATCTTTGTTGCGTATATGCTTGCTCTTTATAAGTTGAAGTTAGCAGAGCCATGTATCATGGGGAACACTTTCATCATTGCACTTGTACTTTGTACCCCGTTGATATCATGTTCTTTTGCTTATGGATCCCGGTTGTGTGAAATAAAAGGGGAACTTGTAAGATCATGGAGTTTGTATTTGTGTTAGAGAAACGCCTAGGCCGCTAGCCTAAGCCATGCCTAATCATGGTGGAAATGTGCAGCATAACCATAATGAGCACTCTATGAAGCATCCTCAATAAAAACCTATGCAAATAGCAAATAAAAATATCGCTGAGATGCTCATTGTCTGCTTGCCTTGTCATTTTGATTATGGGATAACTCCTGTATCATGTGCAAGGGGTACCCCATTGGCGGTTCTCTATGATACATATGTACTTATAGTGACAAGAGCTTACTTGTGACTGAAGTTGAGTAGCATGAGGTTTGGTCTTCGTAAGTAAGGGGCATGAGATTTCAGCTTATAACTTGTCAAGCATATCCTCTTAGTTGTGTCACTTTAACCTTAATCACATTCAAGATGCTTATGATGGGGGCAATGAGAGCTGAAAGCTAATAAGTACCATAATTTTTGGAACCTCTTTATGAAACTTGAATCCCTACTTCCTTCTATGAAGGCCCTTCTTTTACTTTTATGTTGAGTCTCCACCTTCTATCTTTATGCACCTACTTTGAGAGAATAGTGGCCATTTAGTTCTATGTGCATCGTCCCAAGACTTGTTGATTGATGCATAGCTTTGATATTACTTGTTTTAAACTATTTGTATCTAGTCACTCTTATGAACTTTGAAGGTGTCCTATGCACTTATATTTGCTACTCTACGAGGGACAAGCTGAATGCTACTATGCTATGTTTTATTTATGTGAAACAAACAAACGTCTTATAAAGCATTGTTATTCATGAATCTTTTGTTTGTGCCTTTTCATGTTGCAGCATAGTTGTTTTGTCTTATTGTTAGAACTTTGTCTTTCATGTTTTGGTTGAAGTACTATGATCCCAGTTATCAATGTTTTACAAATACTTTGATCAAGTTTATGATTGTGCATGTCACCTCAAAAATTATTCGTTCTTTTTATCACTTACCTTCTCGAGGACGAGCAAGAATTAAGCTTGGGGATGTTGATACATTGCGAACGTATCAATAATTTACGTTCCATGATTGGTTTTATCTACTTTCTTATGTTTTGTCTACACTTTAGAGTACTTTCTATACACTTTCTTGGACTAACCTATTAACTAGACCCACAGTGCCAGCTACCTATTTTCTGCTATTTTTGGTTCCAGGAAAGTCAGAAAATGAATATTCTTGGAATTGGACAGGACAAAAGCCAAAGCCAGTTTTTCACCGAGGGACACACGGAGCCAGAATACAAGACGGAGAGGTTCCAGGGGGCCGCCACACCACCTGGCCGTGTGGCCTAGCCTGGCCACGACAGGGGTAGTCTGGCCACCTCCGGCACCCCCTCGGCCTTACCTTTGGCCTATAAGATGCCTCCGATACAGAAACCCTAAGTACCCGATCAAAATTCCTAGATCGGGAGGGATCTGAAGCTCTTCCCGGCACCCTGCCGGAGAGGGGAATTCACCCTGGAGGCCTTCTTCATCATCATGCAAGCCTCCGGTGTGATGCGTCAGTAGTTCATCCCTAGACTACGGGTCCATGTAGTAGCTAGATGGCTGGTTCTCCTCCTTTGTGCTATCATTTTTAGACCTTGTGAGCTCCGTTCATGATCAAGATCATCTATTTATAATTCCTACATGTTGTGTTTGCGGGGATCCGATGGATATTGAGATGCTATTTCAGATTGATTATTGATTCTATCATGTCTTTGTTATTTGTGATCTTGCATGCTTTCCGTTGTTAGTAGCTATCTTGGCCAAGTAGATGCTAGCAACTCCAAGAGTTAGTATGTATGCTTGATAGTGGGTTCATGCCTCTAGTAATCTGGGGAAGTGACAGAAATCTCTAAGGTACTAGATGAGTAGTATATGCATGATTGCTTTCTCGATGTTTGTCAATTGCCCCGCTGTAATTTGTTCACCCAACCTGTTATCTATCTTAAGGAGAGCCACCAATAGTGAACTATGGACCCCAGTCCTTTCTTTTATCATCAATCTACAACTATTTACTGCTTTCTATTTACTTTCCGCAAACTATCAGTTTCTTCCACACAATACGTTTAATCCTTTGTTTTCAGCAAAACCGGTGAGATTGACAACCTCACTATAAGTTGGGGACAAAGTTCTGTGGTTGTGTTGTGCAGGTTTCCACGTTGCTGCTGGCGCTGGTAGTGCGCCTGCCAAAGGCCAGCTAGAAACACCTTGGAGGTGTTTCCTTCCTCCTACTGGATTGATACCCTTGGTTTCATAACTGAGGGAAACTTACTGTTGTGCTCATCATACCTTCCTCTTGGGGTTTCCCAACGAGCTCGTTATTACACGAGTCAGCAATATTCGTTGACAACTATAAGTTGAAATTTGTTTCAATTTCACCACTTACTTTTAGGTTAGAATTTCAGACGGTCAGTGGGAGTACATTTAACAACAAGGACCTAGGAAAATTATATCGAGGTCCATACATTTAGCACAAAGGACCCTAAAAGTAAGAAAGCAAAACAGTCGGGTTCGGCTCCTTCTCGAGTGAGTAGCTGATCGAGCCACACTCTTCATACTACTTCATCTTCGATTGTTTTCAAAATATGGCCTAATTTGTTGGTATGCAAATTCTTAAATATGGGATCATCAGCATAATGTATGATGTAGATATGGCCTTGACCTTGGTCGTTCGTCTTGAAATACAAGAATGCTTCATAATCGTTGACAACTAAGCTTAAATTCGTTTAATTTCAGCACTTACTTTTAGGTTAGAACTTTACACGGTCGATCGTAGTACATTTTACAGCAGGGACCTCAAAAAAGCAAAACTTACATCGAGGTCCATACATTTAGCATAAAGGACCCTAAAAGGAAAAATTTCTTGTTCGGATCCTTCTCTAGAGATCAGATGATCTAAACCAAACCCTTGTTACTTCTTCCTCTTCGATTCTTTTAAAAACATGGCCAGATATGTTGCCATGCGAATTCTCTGACATGGGATCATCAACATATAAAGTATAATGTTGATGTGTCCTTGACGACCTTGGTTGTTCAGCTTGAAATCCAAGAATGTTCATACTCGTTGACAAGTAAGCTCAAATCGTCTAAATTTCACCACTTACACTTTTAAACCTAAAAGAGGGAAAAATTACATCGGGGTCCATACATTTAGCACTAAGGACCCTAAAATTAAGCAAGGAAAAAAGTAGGGTTCAGCTCCTTCTCACGAGAGTAGCTGATCGAGCCATACTCTTCATACAACTTCATCTTAGATTGTTTTCAAAATATGGCCAAATTTGTCAGCATGTAAATTCTTGGATATGGGATCATCAACATAAAGTATGATGTAGATATGGCCTTGACCTTGGTGGATCATCTTGAAATAGAAAAATGGTTCATACTCTTTGACAACTAAGATTAAATTCGTTTAAATTTCACCACTCACTTTTGGGTTAGAAATTTACACAGTCGATTAGAGTACATTTTACATCAGGGACCTCAAAAAAGCAAAAATTACATCGAGGTCCATACATTTAGCATAAAGGACCCTAAAAGGAGAAAAAATTGGTTCGACTCCTTCTTGAGAGATCATCTGATTTGAGGCAAACTCTTAATACTACTTACTCTTCGATTGTTTTCAAAACATGGCCAAATATGTTTCCATGCACATTCTCTAACATGGGATCATGAGCATAAAGTATGATGTTGATATGGCCTTGTCAACCTTGGTCGTTCGGCTTGAAATCCCAAAATGTTCATACTTGTTGACAAGTAATCTTAAAGTAATCGTCTAAATTTCTTCACTTACAATTTTAGAACTAAAAAAGGGAAATTACATCGAGGTCCATACATTTAGCACAAAAGGACCCTAAAATCAAGCAAGGAAAACAGTCGGGTTCGGCTCCTTGTCACGAGAGTAGCTGATCGAGCCATACTCTTCATACTACTTCCTCTTCGATTGTTTTCAAAATATGGACAAATATGTCGCCATACAAATTCTTTCATATGGCATCATCGGCATAAAGTATGATGTAGAGATATTGGCTTGACCTTGTGGTCGCTCGGCTTGAAATCTAAGAAAGTCCATACTCGTTGACAACTAACCTTAAATTCATTTAAATTTCACCACTTACTTGTAGTTTAGCATTTTACACGGTCAGTGGGAGCATATTTTACATCAAGGACCTAAAAAGGGGAAAATTACATCGATGTCCATACATTTAGCACAAAGGACCCTAAAAGGAAAACTTCTTGGTTCGGCTCCTTCTCGAGAGATTAGCTGATTTGAGCCAAACTCTTCATACTACTCTCTTTGATTATTTTCAAAACATGGGCAAATTTGTTGCCATACAAATTCTCTAATATGGGGTCATGAGCATAAAGTATGATGTTGATATGGCCTTGACCTTAGTCATTCGTCTTGAAATCCAAGAATGTTCATACTCGTTGACAAGTAAGCTTAAAATAATCGTCTAAATTTCATCACATACACGTTTAGACCTAAAAAAGGGAAAAAATACATTGAGGTCCATACATTTAGCACAAAGGACCCTAAAATTAAGCAAGGAAAACAGTCAGGTTCAGCTCCTTCTCGAGAGAGTAACTGATCGAGCCATACTCTTCGTACTACTTCATCTTCGATTGTTTTCAAAATATGGTCAAATTTGTCGGCATGCAAATTCTTGGATATGGGATCATGACCTTAGTCATTCATCTTGAGATCCAAGAATGGTTCATACTCGTTGACAACTAAGCTTAAATTTGTTTAAATTTCACCACTTACTGTTAGGTTAGATTTTTACACAGTTGGTCAGAGTACATTTTACATCAGGGCCCTAAAAAAGCAAATTTACATTGAGGTCCATACATTTATCATAAAACACCCTAAAAGGAAAATTTTCTTGTTCGACTCCTGCTCGAGAGATCAGCTGATCTGATCCAAACTCTACATACTACTTCCTCTTCGATTGTTTTCAAAATATGGCCAAATTTGTCGCCATGCAAATTCTGTCATATGGGATCATCAACATAATGTATGATGGTTGATATATATGGCCTTGACCTTGGTCGTTCGACTTGAAATCCAATAATGGTCATACTCGTTGACAAGTAAGCTAAACAATTGTCGAAATTTCACCAGTTACACTTTTAGGTTAGAATCTTACACAGACATGGAAGTACATTTTACATCAAGGACCTAATAAAGGGAAAATTACATCTAGGTCCATACATTTAGCACAAAGGATCCTAAAATTAAGCAAGGAAAATAGTCAAGTTCGGCTCCTTCTCGAGAGAGTAGCTGATCAAGCCATACTCTTCATACTACTTCATCTTCGATTGTTTTCAAAATATGGAAAAAATTGTCGGCGTGCAAATTCTTGAAAATGGGATCATGACCTTGGTCGTTCATCTTGAAATCCTAGAATGTTTCATACTTGTTGACAACTAAGATTAAATTTGTTTAAATTTCACCACTTACTTTTAGTTTAGATTTTTACATGGTTGGTCGGAGTACATTTTACATCAGGGACCTGAAAAGCAATAATTACATCAAGGTCCATACATTTATCATAAAGCTCCCTAAAAGGAAAAAATTCTGGTACGGATCCTTCTCAAGAGATCAGCTGATCTGAGCCAAACTCTATACACTACTTCCTGTTTGATTGTTTTCAAAATAGGGCAATTTGTCGCCATGCAATTTCTCTCATATGGGATCATCAACATAAGGTATGATGTTGATATGGCCTTGACCTTGGTCGTTCGGCTTGAAATCCAATAATAGTCATACTCGTTGACAAGTAAGATTAAAATTGTTGAAATTTCACCACTTACACTTTTAGGTTAGAATTTTACACGGGCGTGGAAGTACATTTCACATCAAGGACCTAAAAAGTGAAAATTACATCGAGGTCCATACATTTAGCACAAAGGACCCTTAAATTAAGCAAGGAAAATAGTCGGGTTCGGCTCCTTCTCTGGAGAGCAGCTGATCGCGTCATACTCTTCACACTACTTCATCTTTGGTTGTTTTAAAAATATGGCCAAATTTGTCGGCATGCAAATTCTTGGATATGGGATCATATGCATAAACTATGATGTAGATATGGCCTTGACCTTGGTTGTTTGTCTTGAAAATCAAAGAATATGGTTAATACTCGTTGACAACTAAGCTTAAATTAGTTTAAATTTCACCACTTACTTTTTGGTTAGAATTTTACACGGTAGGTGGGAGTACATTTTACATCAAGGACCTAAAAAAGGGAAAATTACATGGAGGTCCATACATTTAGCACTAAGGACCCTACAAAGGAAAACTTTCAGTTTTAGCTCCTTCTCGAGAGACGAGCTGATCTAAGCCAAACTCTTCGTACTACTTCCTCTTCGATTGTTTTCAAAATATGGCCAAATCGGTTGCCATGCAGATTCTCTGATATGGGATCATCAGCATAAAGTATGATGTTTATATGGCCTTGACCCGTGTCATTTGACTTAAATCCAAGAATGTTCATACTGGTTGAAAAGTAAGCTTACAATCCTTTAAATTTCACCACTTATAGTTTTAGGTTAGAATCTTACACGGTGTGTGGAAGTACATTTTACATCAAGGACCCAAAAAGGGAAAATTACATCGATGTCCATACATTTAGCACCCACCTAAAAATAAGCAAGGAAACAGTCGTGTATGGCTCCTTCTCGAGAGAGCAGCTGATCAGCTATACTCTTCATACTACTTCCTCTTCGATTGTTTTCAAAATATGTCCAAATCTATCGGCATGCTAATTCATGGACATGGGATCATCACCATAAATTATGATGTTGATATTGCCTTGAACTTGGTCGTCCGGCTTGAAATCCAAGAATTTTCATACTCGTTGACAACTAAGCTTAAATTCGTTCAAATTTCACCACTTACACTTTTTGGTTTGAATTTTACACAGATGGGGGAGTACATTTTACATCAAGGACCTGAAAAAGGTAAAATTAAACTAAGGGCCATACATTTAGCAAAAAGGACCATAAAATGTAGCAAAGAAAATAGTCAGGTTTGGCTCCTCGAGAGAGCAGATGATTGGGCCCTACTCTTCATACTACTTCATCTTCGATTTCTTTCAAAATATGGCCAAATTTGTAGCCATGCATATTCTTGGATACAATACCATCGGCATAAAGAATGATGTAGATATAGCCTTGTACTTGGTCGTTCGGCTTGAAATCCAAGAATGTTCATACTCACGTTTATCTTAAAACAGTTGTCAAAACTCATGTTTATCTTCATGGAAAGTAGTACATGTAGGAGAACATCGTGTGAATTCTTTTGTTATTAGTACTCATTATTTTTTGTTTGATTATTTTTAAAACAAGGACAATTTTTTGGCAGCCTTTCAAAATCCATGTTTCGCAATATCTCCTACTATATGTACACAAGAGTTTTTTTGTTGCAAACTAGTACCACAAAAGAGCTTGAGAACAGGAGAAATTATTTTTACAGGTGGATTGCTACTCCTACAGCTACCCCTACATTCGAGTACTGAGTAGTAATTCATTTTCATTTTACAAGAAAGATTTATTGTGGAGAAAACTCGAGCAAACTAGTACTATTCTAAAGGGAACTAGAGCAGACGAACATGCGTCCGTTTTCATTTTGTTAAACCTCGCCTATACGCTCTATCCCTAGTTCCCCATTACACTACCTCTATGCCAAGCGCCGCCATTCTTCTCCTCCACAATGCTGCTTTCCGATCCTGTTCACCGCATAGTATGAGAGTGTTTATCCTTCTCCCTGTCCTGCCTGCCGCCATTGATCTTCCCTCTTTTCTAGAAAACCAAATCAAGCCACCATCCCAACTTCCATCAGCTCTCTTGCGATGACAGGACCGAGCAAGGACAGTGATGATTCCGAGCTATTCCAGGATGTTTTTACCAAAGGCCCGCTTGAAGAACTCATAACCAGATGCAGTGTCATCACCGCAGCAAGCCTCACCTGTTCGTCCAAACATCTTCTTGACTCGGCAAAATATAGTGCAACTTTACATGATTCTTAGCCGTTTGGCCTCCCCTGTGTTCTTCATTATCACCCGACTAAGAAACCATGGGAACACAACGAGTACTTTGAGGGCAATGGCACGACATGCAAGCTGATGCTGCTGGACAGGTTCTCCTTTAACGCTGTGTTCCCGAATTGTATGGTTAAGCAGTGGGTAGGTGCCAATGGAGGTTGGATCGCCACTGTTGAGTCCGAGTGCAAGTGGGAGCTTGTCAATGTGTACACTCATCAACGCGTTCCTCTCCCACAAGTCAATGAGTTTGTACGACAAGTCAATGATCGCCCTATTCTCCTCTAGAAGATTGTTATTTGCCGATCTCCCACAGTTGTGGCGGATTATTTAGATTTCTCTCTTGTCGCTATCTTCGACTACTCAATTGCTACCCTTGATGGCGATGATTATGCATGGACAGTTCTTGAGAACTAGTTCCAGTGCTATTTCAGATACAACGATGCACTTACCCACAAGGGTCTGGTGTTTGCAGCCACTGAGAGTGGCAGTGTTTATGTCTGGACTCATCGGTATTTTGGTATGTTTGATCCATTCCTATTCTAACACTAGCTTTAGTTTTAATGGATGTAAACTAGTGTTGGCTGATTTGGCCGTCATTTCTTTTTGAAGGTCCTACTCTGCTCCCGTCACCACCTGTCGCGCATCTTGAGGAGGGCAACCTTGATGCCATAGATAATGATGAGCACGAACCTGGTTTATGGTTCTTAGCAATATCTGCAGATGAATCTTGCCTTCTTCTTATCCATACCGTGGGTGTTAGTGATGATGAGTTTTATGGCGGTACTTATTATGGTCATGTCAATCCTGTTGCTAATCATAGTGTTGATTGTTGCGGTCGCACTTGTGGCACCTATGCTACTAGGTTTGGCTGCAAGGTGTACTCAAAGGACACTGTTTACTTGTATCCACCTAAGACATGGATAACGATTGCTGACTTGGGAGCATATTCCCTTTTCCTTGGATTGAACTATCTGATTAACATTGCGGTAGGCGATGCAAATGTTTCCCCAGGATATCTGACGAGAAAAAACTGTGTCTACACCTCCCACCATGCAATAGGACTTGGATATACACCATTTCCTAAAATATGCAGCTTTAGTATAAATATCGAAGAAGCAGCTGTCGTCGGATTGATGACAAGTACGCCATGAGGGGGTCCTCGAGGCGTTTGGAAGAGAGGGGTGTGAGACGTACACCATTCCAGGACGGTGAGCACACAAGTTTACCCAGGTTCGAACCCGCCGGCTTTGGACGGATCCTACTCCTGCTAGCAATCCAATAATACGGTAGAGTCGGAATATGGGTTACAAGGGTTTCGCCTATGCGAGTTGAGATTGTAGAATATTGTGAGGGTGCCCTAAAGGCTCTCCCTAGGACGACTTATATAGATATCTTGCCTAGGGTTTACAGGAGATATCTATCTAGCTACGACTAAGAGTCGGTTACAGAGTACATCTTGAACTACAAGTAACACTATGGGCCGTCGTCGGTAAGTCTTTTGGGCCTCCCCGTAGCTAGACTAGACTTTATCTCTTCTCCCTGACTAGGCCGCTCGTGAAGCAAAGCTCTAACCCGAAGTGGGCCACCCTGGTCAGTGAGGTATAATGAGCATACCCGGAAAGTATATCCCCAATAACAGCCCTCGGAGGCCTCCAAGATCCAAAGTCGGATTCATCATCATCTAGCTTGATCTTTGGCTTGCAAAATCTTGAAGGGTTCCTGAAACTTCAAAAGAAAATATATGATCCGAGTCTCAAAAAATGAGTCGGACCTATGAAGACGTTTATCTGGATTTCCAGCTCATAATTCAAACTAAGCTGGAACTGGGTCCCTGACGTCATCTGACACCAGTCATGGTCAAGTCACGTCACTGATAGACATTTCCTGTGAGCACGACCATTGGTGGGTCCGCCTTTTGCGGAACCAAGGCACCGTTTCAATGCGTGCATGGAGATTGAGGCGACGTAATCATCGCGCAAGGGGTTTCCCAGTTCTTTCCACGATGCGTGGCACGTTTTACTGTAGCGTTTACACGAATCTTGACACGGTCGGTGGATATAAGTGGTGAGGATCCTATTCCTCATCTCCTCTCACCAGCACTTTGCGTCGTTTCCTTATCCCCTACACCTCCCACAAACCCAGAGCTCCTCTGCTCCTCAGAAATCTCCAGCACCGCCCACCCAAGGTCATCGGCACACCGGCAAAATGGCTTCTGCATCATCTTCTGGCACGGCAGCGACGACAGTGATGGCAGCAACGGCGGAGAAGGAGAGCAATCGTGGGGTTTGGATCCCATGCGTCCTTGACGACGCCAAGCTCCGTGGCGTGGAAGAAGAACGGCTCCTCCGTGCCGGTGACTGGTAGAGCGGCTTCGACGAAACCATCCCCAACCCTCGCAACAACGAGAGTGTGCACTTCGGCACTCACCTTGACAGAGGTCTGAGATATCCTCCCTCAGATTTCTTTTCCGAGGTCATAGATCATTACGGAGTTCATCTCCATCATATCCCTCCGAACTCTCTCCTAGAGATGAGCGCGTACACATCTTTGTGTGAGGGGTATCTCGGCATTAGGCCGAGCCTTACTCTCTTCCGGTATTATTTCCATATCCGGAGAAATTCCATTACTGCCGGTAATCCTTATATGACCGGTACTATTAGTTTTTCGGTTAGGCGAGAGCGCATCTATCCTCGGATTATGGCTAGTGAGTCGGTCAAGCAATGGTCGTCCACTTTTTTCTATCACAAGGATATTCCTGCTCCCGGCAAATCTACTGCTTTGCCGGATTTCGTCGACGGAGCCGTCACGCCCCAAGAATCCTGGGATGAGGTCGCTCCGGCTCTCAGTGATGATCTGCTCCTCGCCAAAAGGTGGATCGAGTATTTGATGAAACACAAGAGCCTGAGAGGGTCCGACTTAGTTCACTGCTGGGTGGCACGCCGGATCCAGCCTCTTCAACATCACGGAGATCGACGGATGCACTCCATCACGTCGTCGAAGAAGGATTCCCTCCGCATCATCCCCAAAGCCTACACGGCAAAAGATTTTGTATGCCAGATCAAATGGCTGATAAGGGAGCGGATTGAGAGGAAGATTCTGGAGCTGTGCCTCGACATGCATATAGCGGAAGATCCCGTTGTGTTGGTAAGCTTCAGCAGTAACTCTTTTTATGTGCTCATCTTTATATTATTTCGCAATACTGAGATACTTCTTATTTTCAGCTTGCCGACCTCCCCGAGTCGGAGTTTTCTCCTATCGAGGGATATGCTCCTGAGTTTTCTCAGGATGAGGGAGAATTGGTTCAACTGTCAGACATTGTTCCTCGGAAGTGCAAAGCTCCGACAGTGGTCATTGGCACAAAGGAGGTGCCCGTTGTGAAGAGGTACTCTTTCCTCACAAGGTCCCTGTATTTTGTTCTTATTTCCTTCCGAGATGTAATGTTCTTTGTTATATTACATTCTCAGAGCTAAACAACTCATCAAGGGCAAGGGGAAGGGAGTTACTTCCAAGCCCCTGTGTCAGTCAAAGTTAAATTTGGCTTCTCCTGCCATGGCTCCTCCGACTCCTTCCCCTCAGCCTTCTGCAGCAACGGAGATTAGTCCATCTCCGAGCATTGTAGAAAATCCGGCTCCTTCAGCAGAGCCAGTGATCCTTGAATCGCAAACTAACGTCACCATGGGTGACTCAGGTTTTGATAAGGGTGAACCCTCTTCGGGTAATGATCCCTCGGCAGTGATCTTCGCTGACAATCTCCTGAACAATCCGGGACTTGCCAAACTTGGCTTATCTCAGAAATCTATGGAGGAGGTCCAACGGCTAGCCCGGCAATGGCTGGAAAGTCGGACTATCTCTGCCGAAGAAGAAGCACAAGAAGCAGAGGACCTCAAAGTGAATGCGAGCTTGAACAAACCCTCGTCGAGAAGCTTACCACCAAAGTGAATGCGAGCTTGAACAAACTCGCTCGTGAACAATATGTAAGTCAGAATTCCAACTCTCGTTTTTCCTTATTTCATATCATATCCTCTAGCCCCCCAAGCATGAAGCTGGACAGTCAAATCCGGTTTTATACTTCCTTAGGATGCCAAAGAATGAACTAGTGTAGCCCCCAAGGCTCGTGCTGATATTAGTAAAAATATTAGCCCGAGTCTTTAGTAGACTTCTGACTCTGGGTATTCTGACTTACAGAAAGTATATTCTTATAACCAAGATTTATTGAAGAATGTTTGTAACTAGCGGAAAGAAATCAAAGATCTCCGACTTGAAAATGCTCAATTGAAAGTTTCCAAGGATGAGGCTGAAGGTAAACATTCCAGAACTCAAACCTTGTCTTGTATTTCATAGTCGAATTTTGGTTCAACTTTTGTTCTTTTGACTATAACACTGGTGAAGCAGTCCTGTGCTATGATTGAAGAGGCCGAGAATCTTAAAACCTTGGTGGTGGAAAACAAGGATCTCCGCCAAGAGCTGGATAAGCTTAAGGCGGATCATGAGAAGAGCATTCCTCAAATTCTTGAATCCTCCTCCATGGCCACCGAGGAGCGTGATCGTAAGATTGTGCTCCAGGATAAGAAAATCTCAGATCTCAACAACGATTTGTTCAGAGAGAGGGATATTGCCGAGGCACTCCGGGCTAAACTCCAGAGACTTCGGGAGGAGAAGACGAAAGTCGACGATGTCATCTTTGGTAAGTTTCACTCTATTTGACTTATCTGCATCTTCCGACTCTTTGGAGTCCGGATTTATTTGGTTAAGCCTTTTGCATTGAATGCACAGGTCCTCTGAACCTACTGGCCTCAGCCTCTACCGAATCTCGCACCAGCCGGCTTACCCAAGTCGGTGATTTGCTACATGACTTCCGCCAATCCATCGAAGATATTGGCAAAGTTCTCAAGGTTCCGCATATGCATAGCATGTCCAGCTTTGAAGTGCGAGATAAGGCCATGGAGATGCCGCAGCTTGTCTAGGACTGGAACATGTCCTACATGCGAACCGCAGTGTAGAATGCTCTCACCATGGTTATGAGCCACCATGGCAACATGGAAATCTGGCAAGTAAGTAGAGGGTACTGCAAAGTGGATGAAGATGGACAGGAGCAAGACATCAAGGCTATCATGGACTCCTGTGCCAGATATGGGTGCCACGTAGCTGAGTTAACCAGCTAGGACACACCTTTCCTCACCCGCGTGGACACGCCACCTCCGCCTTCCGAAGAAACATCAGAAGTTACCGATGATGATCAAACCGTATCAGATTTGAACATCTCGGAATGTTATCAAGGCAAGGCTGATGTATCCAGCGAGTCGACAGCTCCTACCTCTCCCCCTGCATCATAGAGTATCAGAAAGAACAATGTGTTATTCTGAAAACAATTTGGGTCTGTAAATAAGTAGTATGATACTTTTGCTAGTGCTAAGATTCATTTTATCTATTCAGCACTTTTGGCTTTAATGTTATGTGCCTGAAATGTTTGCATAAGCACTTGTATTTTTTGTTTGCACTTATCGTTTATCTGGCTTTCCGCCTCGTCTTTTTCGTGAGCCGTCCAACTTTTAGTACGGAAACTTTGCCGAGCAATGAAGCTCAATTGCGAAACAAGTTTAAACTCGGAAACAAAGCCTGCTTCTAGTACCAACAATTCACTACTCGGAAAATGCCCGCATATGGAAATTAGACAAATAACCAAAGAACAGACTATAAAATTTAACTTTATACCCGAAGGTAGCAATTTTTAGAATCGGAAATCTAAACCAGAACAAACATGAGCATAAAGTACTGTCAAGTATTCTGGGATTTTCGACTATGACATGATCATTCGGAAATAAGATGGTAAAAACTTCTTAGAAAGATTTGGAGGCAACCAACAATTTATTTCTCATTGAACATGTAGACATATATGATTACAAAGAAAAATAAACTAAGAATGAAAGGGACGTAGCTGAGCAATATTCCATGGTCTGTCTAATTCATCCGAGTTTGTACTACCTCCAGCTCTCTTTCTCTTCTTAGTACCAGGTATTTCTTTGACTGGCCGCATATTAGTTAGGTAGTATGAACCATTGTTCAATTACTCAACTAACTAAAAATGGCCCTTCCTATATTGGGGAGATTTTGTGCTTTCTTTGCTGCACAAGCCGGAGAACCAAATCACCATTATTGAAAGACCGGTTTCTGACTCTCTGGCTATGATACTTGCATAACTTCTACTGATAGGTTGTTGATCTCATCTCAGAAACGACGCGAACTTCTTTGACTAAGTCGAGATCATTTTGTCAGGAAATCTCGGCATCCTCTTCAATATACGTGGCCACTCTAGGAGAAGTGTGAATCAAATCACTAGGAAGAACTTCTTCTGTGCCATAGACCAAGAAGAAAGGTGTGTATCTGGTTGACCTATTTGGAGTTGTTCGTAAACTCCATATTACAGAAGGTAATTCCTCTACCCAAGCTCCTACAGCATGTCGTAGTGGTGCTTCGAGTCTTGGTTTCAGGCCTTATAGGATTAAACCATTTGCTCTTTCGACTTGTCCATTAGCTTGTGGATGTGCGACTGATGCAATGTCGAGCCGGATATTTTGTTCATTGCAGAATTTGGCAAGTTCTCCCATAGAGAAGTTACTCCCATTGTCCATGATAATGCTATGCGGATAACCGTATCGGATTATGACATCCTCGACAAATCTTCTGGTTGTTGCTCCATCACAACTAGTGACGGGTTTAGCCTCAATCCATTTGATGAATTTATCCACCATCACTAAGAGGTGAGTAAATCCACTTGGAGCCCGTTTAAACGGTCCTACCATGTCAAGCCTCCAGACCGCAAAAGGCCATGTTATAGGTATTGTTCGCAGCTGATGAGCCAGAACGTGAGCTTGTTTGGCGTATTTTGGCAGCCCTTGCACGTCTTGACCAGCCATTCGGCATCTGCCTTGGCTATAAGCAAGAAAAAACCATGTCAGAAAGCTTTTAACACTAGAGATTTTGCTGCAGCGTGGTGACCACACTTTCCCTCGTGGATCTCTCGTAAGATTTCCACTCCTTCTTCCGGAGATACACAATGCTGAAATACCCCAGATGCACTCCGCTTATAGACCTCACCACTAATTATAGTGTAGGCTTTTACTCGTCGAACGATCTGCCGGCTCAGAACTTCATCTCCGGGTAATTTCCCATCTACCAAATAATCAAGGTAGGGTTGAGTCCAGCTAGGAATCACAGCCAGAACTTCTACTAAAGGTGAGTCGGATTTGGTCGGATATTCCTCGTCCACTCGTTTTATAGAGGGAACTTTGAGGTGCTCTAAAAAAGCACCATCCGGGACCTTTTTCCGGGCAGAGCCTATTCGAGATAGTGCATCTACTTCCTCATTTTCTGTTCGAGGGATGTGTTGAACTTCAAACCCTTCAAACGATTTAGATAGTTCATCCACGACATCCCAATATGTTTCCATGTGCTTGTTTTCCTTACAGATATCCGACACTTGTTGGGCAACAAGATCCGAATCTCCATAACACATTAAACATCGGATGCCGATGTCCTTAGCAATCCGGATTCCGTGTAGTAATGCTTCATACTCGCCAATGTTATTTGTCGCCGTGAAGTGTATCTGCAATACATAGAAAAGTTTATCTCCTTGGGGTGATTGATGGCTCGTGTTGATGTAGATCTCGTTGGGAACCCCAAGAGGAAGGTATGATGAGCACAGCAGCAAGTTTCCCTCAGTTATGAAACCAAGGTTTAATCAAACCAGTAGGAGCAAGGAAACACCCCAAAGGTGTTGCTAGCTGAGCCTTCGCAGGGCGCACTACCGGTGATAGTAGAAACGTTGAGACCTGCACAACACAACCATAGAACTATGTCCCCAACTTGCGATGAGGTTGTCAATCTCACCGTGTTTTGCTGAAAACAAAGGATTAAACGTATCGAATGGAAGGAAGTAATAGTTTGCAGAAAGTAAACACAAAGCAGTAAACACTTTATAGATTGTATGTAAAGAAAAGGACCGGGATCCATAGTTCACTAGAGGTGGCCCTCCTTAAGATAGATAACATGCTGGGTAAAAAAATTACAGGGGGGCAATTGACAAACATCGAGAAAGCAATACATGCATATATTAATCATCTTGACTCCTTTGAGACTTGTTTGGGCATTACAACATTATACATAGACCGCCATCCAACTGTATCTATGACTAATAATCCACCTTCAGGTTATCATCCGAACCCCCTCCAGTATTAAGTTGCAAGCAACAGATTATTGCTTTACGAATTGCATGTAATGTAAACAATACGATTGTTCTATGAACAAAGGATTTTTGTTTTCTCCCTAGTAGCAACAGCACATCTAGTACCTTAGAGATTTCTATCACTTCCCCAGATTACCAGAGGCATGAACCCACTATCGAGCATAAATACTAACTCTTGGAGTTGCTAGCATCTACTTGGCCAAGACAACTACTAACAACGGAAAGCATGCAAGATCACAAATAACAAAGACATGATAGAATCAATAAGCAATCTGAAATAGCATCTCAATATCCACCGGATCCCCGCAAACACAACATGGAGAATTAAAAATAGATGATCTTGATCATGAACGAAGCTCACAAGATCTAAACATGAAAGAACAAATGAGAAGAACCAGCCATCTAGCTACTACATGGATCTGTAGTCCAAAGATGAACTACTCACCCATCACACCGGAGGCTTGCATGGTGATGAAGAAGGCCTCCAGGGTGAATTACCCTCTCCAGCAGGGTGCCGGGAAGAGCTTCAGATCCCTCCCGATCTAGGGACAGAGACGACGGCGGCTACAAACTCTTCCGTGGATTTTTGATCGGGTACTTAGGGTTTTCGTCCCGAGGGTATCTTATAGGCCGAAGGAGAGTTCGAGGGGGTGCTGGGGTCCGCTAGACCACCCCCTGGCGCGGGCCAGGCCTGGCCGCGCGGCCTGGTGGTGTGGCCGGCCCACAACCCTTCTCCGTCTCGTATTTTGGCATATGATGACTTCCGGAAAAATAGGCACTTTGGCTTTTGTCCTGTCCGATTCCGAGAATATTCATTTTCTGACTTTCCCGGAACCAAAAACAGCAGAAAACAGGCAGCTGGCACTGTGGCTCTTGTTTATAGGTTAGTCCAAGAAATCATATGAAAAGTACTCCAAAGTGTGGGAAAAACACAAGAAAGGGGATAAAACCACGCATGGAACATCAAAAATTATAGATACATTTGCAATGTATCAACATCCCCAAGCTTAACTCCTATTCGTCCTCGAGTAGGTAAGTGATAAAAAGAAAGAATAATTTTTGATGTGACATGCACCATCAAAGACTTGATCAAAGTATTTGTAAAACATTCAAAGCTGGGATTGTATGTAAAGAAAAGGACCGGGATACATAGTTCACTAGAGGTGGCTCTCCTTAAGATAGATAACATGCTAGGTAAACAAATTATAGTGGGGCAATTGAGAAACATCGAGAAAGCAATACATGCATATACTAATCATCTTGACTCCTTTGAGACTTGTTTGGGCATTACAACATTATACATAGACCACCATCCAACTGCATCTATGACTAAAAATCCACCTACAGGTTATCATCCGAACCCCCTCCAGTATTAAGTTGCAAGCAACAGATTATTGCTTTACGAATTGCATGTAATGTAAACAATACGATTGTTCTATGAACAAAATATTGTTGTTTTCTCCCTAGTAGCAACAGCACATCTAGTACCTTAGAGATTTTTGTCACTTCCCTAGATTACCAGAGGTATGAACCCACTATCGAGCATAAATACTAACTCTTGGAGTTGCTAGCATCTACTTGGCCAAGATAGCTACTAACAACGGAAAGCATGCAAGATCACAAATAACAAAGACATGATAGAATCAATAATCAATCTGAAATAACATCTCAATATCCATCGGATCCCCGCAAACACAACATGCAGAATTACAAATAGATGATCTTGATCATGAACGGAGCTCACAAGATCTAAACATGAAAGCACAAAGGAGGAGACCTAGCCATCTAGCTACTACATAGATCCGTAGTCCAAAGATGAACTACTCACGCATCACATCGGAGGCTTGCATGGTGATGAAGAAGCCCTCCAGGGTGAATTCCCCTCTCCGGTAGGGTGCCGGGAAGAGCTTCAGATCCCTCCCGATCTAGGGACAGAGACGACGGTGGCTACAGACTCTATCGTGGATTTTTTATCGGGTACTTAGGGTTTTCGTCCCGAGGGCATCTTATAGGCGGAAGGAGAGTCCGAGGGGGTGCTGGGGTCGGCTAGACCACCCCCTGGCACGGGCCAGGCCTGGCCGCACGGCCAGGTGGTGTGGCCGGCCCACAACCCTTCTCCGTCTCGTATTTTGGCATCTGATGACTTCCGAAAAATAGGCACTTTGGCTTTTGTCCCGTCCGATTCCGAGAATATTCATTTTCTGACTTTCCTGGAACCAAAAACAGCAGAAAACAGGCAGCTGGCACTGTGGCTCTTGTTAATAGGTTAGTCCAAGAAATCATATGAAAAGTACTCCAAAGTATGGGAAAAACACAAGAAAGGGGATAAAACCAAGCATGGAACATCAAAAATTATAGATACATTTGCAATGTATCAACATCCCCCAGCTTAACTCCTTCTCGTCCTCGAGTAGGTAAGTGATAAAAAGAAAGAATAATTTTTAATGTGACATGCACCATCAAAGACTTGATCAAAGTATTTGTAAAACATTCAAAGCTGGGATCATAGTACTTCAATCATAACATGAAAGACAAAGTTCTAGCAATAAGATAAAGAAACTATGATGCAACATGAAAAGGCACAAACAAAAGATTCATGAATAACAATGCTTTGCAAGACGTTTGTTTGTTTCACATAAAGAAAACATAGCATAATAGTATTCAGCTTGTCCCTCATAGAGTAGAAAAAATAAATGCATAGGAGACCTTCAAAGTTCATAAGATTGACTAGATACAAATAGTTTAAAACAAGCAATATCAAGATATGCATCAATCAACTAGTCTTGGGACAATGCACATAGAACTAAGAATGGCCACTATGCTCTCAAAGTAGGTGCATAAAGGTAGAAGGTGGAGACTCAATATAATGGTGGAAGAAGGGCCTTCATAGGAGGAAGTAGGGATTCAAGTCTCATAAAGAGCTTCCCAAAATTATGGTACTTATAGCTTTCAGCTCTCATTGCCCCTATCATAAGCATCTTGAAGGTGATTAAGGTTAAAGTGACACAACTAAGAGGATATGCTTGACAAGTTATAAACCGAAATCTCATGCCCCTTACTTATGAAGACCGAACCTCATTCTACTCAACTTTAGTCACAAGTAAGCTCTTGTCATTGTAAGTACATATGTATCATAAAGAACCGCCAACGGGGTACCCCTTGCACATGATACAGGAGCTATCCCATAATCAAAATGACAAGGCAAGCAGACAATGAGCATCTCAGCGATCTTTTTATTTGCTATTTGCATAGGTTTTTATTGAGGATCCTTCATAGAGTGCTCATTATGGTGATGCTGCAAGTTTCCACCATGATTAGGCATGGCTTAGGCTAGCGGCCCAGGCGTTTCTCTAACACACATACAAACTCCATGATCTTACAAGTTTCACTTTTATTTCACATCGCTGGGATCCATAAGCAAAAGAACATCATATCAACGGGGTACAAAGTACAAGTGCAATGTTGAAAGCATTCCCCATGATACATGGTTCTGCTAACTTCAACTTATAAAGCGCAAGCATATACGCAACAAAGAAGGACCCAATGGTTCAATTTTATTAAGGGCAAGAAAAGTAAAGTGTGCCATCAAGTTCGTGAGAGCTTTAATCACTAGTTTTCTCATAACAAGTTTAATTTGGAAGATAAACAAAAGCATGAATATACTTGGAATACCATAAGCTAGTAGGTAGGCATGGTGGACTCTTTGGAATAACTTGGTTTAGGGAGTTGGATGCATGAGTGGAACTCATACTTGGTTGTGGAGGATAGCAAAAGACTGGGAGCGACAAACTAAGAGAGCAGCAATGGCCATAATCATGCAGAGCGACAAAACATCATTGATTAAAGCATAAAGTGATACTACAAGTTGAAAACTAAAGGATCATAAAGGCTATGGTGATTTGAGATAGTCATAACATGGTGTGAGCATGCGCCAAGTCAACCCAAATAAAGCATCAAAGGAGAATACCACTATACTATGCTTTAATATGCTAAAACAACGCATGATTCATCCAAGGCACATTAAGCAATCTCAATTTTTTATAACAAGTCATGCTACAGCAAATAATACTAAGCATAAAGCCAAAACAATATCAAGCATGGCATGACAAAGCATAGGCCACAGTCAAAAACGAGCTCTTTTTACCACATAAGCATGAACTTTCCTACTCTTTTCCAAACCAAACCAAACCAAACTATTTGCAAACCAATATATGAAAGAGGGGGTCCAACCAATTTATTCAGAAAACTAAGCAAACCAAGCAAACGAAAAACCAAAACGAAAACGAAAAAGAAGACGCTCCAAGAACAACACAACTGTGCATGAAACAATAAAAACGAAGCGTTTGGAAGAAACCTTGGATTTTTATTGATGAAGAGGGAGATGCCTTGGGCATTCCCAAGCTTTGACGCTTGTACTTCTTGGATATTTCTTGGGGTGACATGCGTTGCATCCCCAAGCTTGAGCTTTAGTCCATCCTTCATCTCATTACTCATTCCTTCCATACACCTGAAATTTTTCCTTCATACAAAACATCACACAATCTTTATTACCAACATTAGTGCACTCAAGATAAATAAGTCTTAAGGTTAAGTTCTAACACCAAATAAACTTCCATTAGAACACTAGATACTGTGGCATTTCCCTCAAAAATCTCAATTCCCCAAAAAACTCAAAAATGAACCAACAAGAAGCAAATGCAGAAAAAATGGCAGAAATCTGTCAAAACAGACCAGCAGGTAAAGAAGAATTTTTTCGAAGACCTTATGTTGCTCAAATCAAAAAGTGTTGAACTAACGAACGTTAGATAACAACCTGGGTCAGAAGCACAAAAATTCACGCCTCAAAAAGTCGTTCAGAGATTTTATACGAATTTTTACGGTGAAGCACATAAATCTGTTTCGGGACAGCAACTTTCCCAATCATTACTTCTCTCTCATTAGAGGTTACTCTTGGTACAAAAAGCAAATAAAAAGGACAAGGGGCGGTTATTACTGAAGTAATAACTTCCTAGACTCATCTAAAAATTTTGGGTTATCTCCCAATAAGTACTTTTTTTATCGCCTTTAAGTTAGGCATAAGAAGCAAAAAGAAGAATCAAGTGTTCTCAAATGAAGAAGCATTAAGACCAAATTTCTTGACCTTACCTCTCTTACTTTGATTCTTAACCTTGGGGAAAATATGATTGTTTGGTGAAGAAGAAAGGTGTATGGTCCCCTTTCCCACATCTATTATTGATCCAAGGAGTTCTAATAGGGACCTTCCAAGTGTAATTTGTCCTTTTCCTGCACATTCAATAACAAGATAATCAGTAGAAATCATTTTCCCAAGGATCTTTGTAAACACTCCTTCAGCTATTCCAATAGGTAATATGGTAGCATTATTAGCAAGAGATATTTCTTTTTCTCCTTCAGTAAGCCCCCAAAGATTCAAAGATTCATAAATATCTTTGGGCATCAGACAAAATTCAGACATGATATCACATCGAGCTTGAAAAGTTTCAGTGTTTATCTCAATCTTTACTATAGGGAGCCACTTTGATGGTTCAGAATTTATTGGAACATAATTATGATGCTCCCTAAGCGCATTATAGCAATCTTTTAAGCTAGTAGTGCTAGTCTCCAGAGTGTTTAGTCTAGCAAATATTCTTGCGAAAGAAATATCAGTTTGACTAGACAAGTTGTAAGTGAGGATCAATTTCTTTATAGCATTAATAGCATCATCGTCATTACATTGGAGAAAATCTCCTCCCACAACAGCATCTAAAGCATATCTATAGCAAAGTGCAATTCCAAGGTAAAAACTACTAAGGAACAGGCTTTGAGTCATTTTAGGCTCAGTTTTTTCATGTAGATCACAGATTCTAGACCAAGCTTCCTTGAAGCTCTCCTCAATTCCTTGTTTAAAAGTGAAAATCATTTCCTCGGGTGACATAGTGATTGTAGCAAGGCTAGACATAAATGGCAACTTAAGGTAGGAACTAATTTTTGTGTGTTTTTAAATAAGAAAGCAAACTAGTAGAACTAATTTTGTGTGTGTTTTTGATAAAGAAAAAAACAAACAAAGCAAAAAGAAACTAAGAAAAACAAAAATAACAAAGTAAATAGATTGGTTATGAGGGACTCCCCTTGTGAAGATGTCCTTAACTCCCCGGCAATGGCGCCAGAAAAGTGCTTGATGACTCGTGTTGATGTAGAGCTCGTTGGGAACCCCAAGAGGAAGGTATGATGAGCACAGCAGCAAGTTTCCCTCAGTAATGAAACCAAGGTTTAATCGAACCAGTAGGAGCAAGGAAACACCCCAAAGGTCTTGCTAGTTGAGCCTTGGCAGGGCGCACTTCCGGTGCTAGTAGCAACGTGGACACCTGCACAACACAACCATAGAACTATGTCCCCAACTTGCGATGAGGTTGTCAATCTCACCGTGTTTTGCTGAAAACAAAGGATTAAACGTCTCGAATGGAAGGAAGTAATAGTTTGCAGAAAGTAAACACAAAGCACTAAACACTTTATAGATTGTATGTAAAGAAAAGGACCGGGATCCATAGTTCACTAGAGGTGGCTCTCCTTAAGATAGATAACATGCTAGGTAAACAAATTACAGCGGGGCAATTGACAAACATCGAGAAAGCAATACATGCATATACTAATCATCTTGACTCCTTTCAGACTTGTTTGGGCATTACAACATTATACATAGACCGCCATCCAACTGTATCTATGACTAATAATCCACCATCAGGTTATCATCCGAACCCCCTCCAGTATTAAGTTGCAAGCAACAGATTATTGCTTTACGAATTGCGTGTAATGTAAACAATACGATTGTTCTATGAACAAAGGATTGTTGTTTTCTCCCTAGTAGCAACATCACATCTAGTACCTTAGAGATTTCTATCACTTCCCCAGATTACCAGAGGCATGAACCCACTATCGAGCATAAATACTAACTCTTGGAGTTGCTAGCATCTACTTGGCCAAGACAGCTACTAACAACGGAAAGCATGCAAGATCACAAATAACAAAGACATGATAGAATCAATAATCAATCTGAAATAGCATCTCAATATCCATCGTATCCTCGCAAACACAACATGGAGAATTACAAATAGATGATCTTGATCATGAACGAAGCTAAGATCTAAATATGAAAGAACAAAGGAGGAGAACCAGCCATCTAGCTACTACATGGATCTGTAGTCCAAAGATGAACTACTCACCCATCACACCGGAGGCTTGCATGGTGATGAAGAAGGCCTCCAGGGTGAATTACCCTCTCCGGCAGGGTGCCGGGAAGAGCTTCAGATCCCTCCCGATCTAGGGACAGTGACGACGGTGGCTACAGACTCTTTCGTGGATTTTTGATCGGGAACTTAGGGTTTTCGTCCCGAGGGCATCTTATAGGCGGAAGGAGAGGCCGAGGGGGTGCTGGGGTCAGCCAGACCACCCCCTGGCATGGGCCAGGCCTGGCCGCGCGGCCAGGTGGTGTGGGTGGCCCCCAGCCCTTCTCCGTCTCGTATTCTGGCATCTGATGACTTCCATAAAAATAGGCACTTTGGCTTTTGTCCTGTCCAATTCCGAGAATATTCATTTTCTAACTTTCCTGGAACCAAAAACAACAGAAAACAGGAAGCTGGCACTGTGGCTCTTGTTAATAGGTTAGTTCAAGAAATCATATGAAAAGTACTCCAAGGTGTGGGCAAAACACAAGAAAGTGGATAAAACCAAGCATGGAACATAAAAAATTATAGATACATTTGCAATGTATCAGTGATTTAAGCACGACGCCAGCCCCCGAGCCCCCGAGCGCTATAGACCGGTCAAAATGCAAGGTCCTGTATTCTGATTCTGGTAGGGTCATATTCTCCGTTGTCTCTGTCCAATAAGCGACAAAGTCAGTGAGGATTTGGGATTTGATTGATGTACAAGGTTTGTACTCAATGTCAAAAGCTGAAAGCTCTATGCCCCATTTGGCGATGCGTCTTGTGGTGTCACTATTGTTGATTATATCTCTCATGGGAGCTGTGCTCACCACGGTAATTGGATGTTCCTGAAAATAATGCCGCAACTTACGATATGCTAAGAACACACCGTAAGCTAGCTTTTGATAGTGCGGATACCGCTGTTTTCATTCAGTTAAGACCTCGCTGAGATAGTAAGTCGGACGTTGCCCCAGGTGTTCCTGATTTTCCTCTAGTCTCTCCACCACCATGACGATACTGACGACCTTGTTTGTCCCAGCGAGATAGAGCAACATTAGTTCCTGTGGTTCCGGTGCTGCAAGGATGGGAGCAGATAAGAGTACTGCTTTTAGGTCTTGTAGCACAACTTCAGCTTCGTTGGACCAAACGAATTTCTTGGTCTTTTTCAGGAGCTTGTATAGTGGTGCGGCTCTTTCATCGAGTTGGCTTACAAACCGACTGAAATCGGCAATGCAACTAGTTAGTCTTTGAACGTCCTTCAGGCGAGTTGGCCTAGAAATATTGAGTATAGCCTTTATTTTGTCCTGGTTTACCTCTATGCCACTTTGAGACACGATAAAACCTAACAACTTTCCGGCTGGGATTCCAAAGACACATTTCTTCGGGTTAAGCAATATGTTTTATTTTCGTAGATTGGTGAACATTTCCTCCTAGTCAGAAATCAAGGTTTCCTTCTTTTTGGACATCACCGCAATATCGTCCACATATGCATGTACACTGCGTCCGATTTGGTCGTGGAGGCAACGGTGCATAGTGCGTTGGTACGTAGCTCATGTGTTTTTGAGCCCAAAGGGCATCGTAACGAAACAGAAGGTTCCGAAGGGGGTTATGAATGAAGTTTTGACTTTGTTAGATTCCTTCATCCGAATTTGGTGATAACCGGAATATGCGTCGAGAAAACATAGGAGTTCTAAGCCTGCCGTATAATCGATAGCTTTCCTATGCGCTATCTAGGCCTATGCCTATATGGGTCACCTTGGAGGAGGGAATGTTCGTTTGCGGTACCAAACTTCCCGGGTGAGTGCACCGCGGTACCCGAGTTGTCATCAATCGCGCGGAGGGGCCGTAGTAGAATCGCCAATTGTCCAGAAGGGCCAAATGAGGGTGAATACAAATCTAACGGCCAAACGGTCGTTTGAACTAGACAAAAAACTGTTGAACTGAAATACCGTCGTTAGGTCAACTCTTCTTGGCCCGCCATGTCAGTATTCCCCATTATCTTTTGCGGTCGTGGACTAGCTTACCCCTGCGTGGACCAGATCCCTGAGTGGACCAGATCTATTTCTTTGCTCTGCTCTGTTTTTCTCCCCTACTCCCCTCCCCATAACACTTGCTCAGCTCCGGCTGCTCGTCTCATATCAGAGCTTGCACTTGCTCTAATTTGCGTCCCCGCTATGTCTGGTCAACCTCCCACGCCTATAATCGAAGCTCACAGCCGTCACCGTCACATCGTCCGCCGTATCGGAGCTTCGCGTCCCTAGACTAATATCTGGCCTCTGGCTAGTCCTTCTCGCATGGCGGAGCGCGTCCCGTCAGGCGATCCAGGCTGGCGACCGGCCTCGGGAAGGTGCGTTCTGCCGCACACCCCAGGCATGGTAGCCCTAGCACATCAGTTCAACGACCACGCTCTCATGGCCACCGTGTTGGGCGTCCGTCCCGCCGTGTCACTAGCAGAGTTGCGGTCGGCTTTTAGGTCTCATTTTGGGATCAGACGAAATGAGGTCAATATTGAGGTATGCGCGCCGCCATTCGTTTTTTTGTCCGGTCGAACACAGTTCAGACACCGAGCGCATTCTGCATTCTTCCCGTTCTTTCGAGTGCTGCGTGGAGAAAATGAGCTTCATGCATTGGCATTGCGCCTGTGGGTGGGACGATTACTTGGGGCAGCCTTGTTTCTTCTCCAAACTTGGCTTTGACGGCCTCCCATTAGATGCTTGGGAGCCGGAGGCCCTCAAGCATGTCGTCAGTAGCCTTGGCAGTGAGCTGGTGGAAATCGTGCCACCGAGCGAAAGATGGGTCATCGAGGTAAAGGCGTGGCTGAAAGATCCTGACGCCGTTCCTAAGATGTACGAGGTGCAGATTCCAAGCAGGGCAGGGCGACAGCTTTGCTGGAAGCACCCGGTCATCATCCACCGAGAGGAGATTCTGGAATCGATACATGGCATGCAGTGCTGGCCTGGAAAGATCGATGGCACAGGACCACCACCGTTTCGTGACGGCGCACATAGTTTCGGTGGGGGAACCGGGCTTGGACGAGCTGGTGGTTCTGATTTCCCTCGAGTGAAGACAGAGCTCTAGTGAATTTTCATGGTATGTGTGGCTAATGAATTTGTAGTATGGAGAGCGTAGCAGAAAGTTAGCATTGACTAAAAATGTGTAATAATTTGAATCAATGTTGTACGTGTGTGTAATAGTTTCAAGTAGTATGTGTGTGTAATAGTTTGAATCGATGTAGTATGTGTGAGTAATGAATTTTATGTAGTGTGTGTGTGTAATATTTTGAATCGATGTAGTTCAACACCGTGCTTTATAATTTATGTGAATAACCAAGGACAACCTCATGAAAAGAGGATGGTCTGGCAATGAGCAATGTCAATTCTATGGATGCCAGGAAAATGTAGTCCATCTCCTCTTCAAGTACAAGTAGCTACATTTGTAACACGTTGAACTGCAGGACCATTTTGCAGGCAACACAAGACAAAGGAAAAATGGTTTACAGCACAGACAGCAGATGCAAAATCTGTAGTCTGGGATAAAAAATGCCAGTTAACTGGATTTAACCACGACTAGTAATTGAAGGAAATAGATACTTGATAGTATTTGCTTACACAGTAGTACTTCCATACAAAAGGGTCTTATAGATGCACAAAAGTGGGCTAAACTTCCTACTAGTTTATAGAACAATTCGTCAGCATTTCATCTACAAAAGCCATTCTTCAGTCTGAACTTAACTATTCTACACTGAAGAAACTACAGATCTCCACCAGAAAAGTTGGATGGCCAATTGCCTTGAGAGGACATAAGTTCTTTGATCATTTAATCCAAACTGATCTATTGCCTTCCTGCCAAACTACAAGAAATCTGCATCGTTCATGCACGAGTTATTTGCGTGCGCCAATCCCGGTTCAGTTGGACCATCCGCGCCACCGCAACGATTTCTTCGAAACTGAAATTCACCATCTCCTTCTTGGGATCGTAGGTCCGTGCGAACTCGAACCTAAATTCTAGGACTGAGCTGATGCCCGCCGTCGGCTCCGACTGTCGAACAATCCAGCATGCTGAGTGTAGACGCTTGGTCGCCGCCATAGTACAACCTCCGACGGCGCGTAGGATGGAGAGTCTTTACCGCAGATGGCGTGCTCCCAGCCTCCCCTACTGCGGTAAGGTCGTCCATGCCGAAGCATTGACGCGAGAGTTCCTACACCTTGGCGCTGCCCTGTTTGAGGGTGTGTACCCTCGGCAGCATGCTCTCGTGAACGATTTGATACGTACCTTGTTCCCACTGCCGTAATGCCGCAACGCGATTTGTCCACATCGCTCTCTTGGCCCTGCTTGCCGCATCTGGCACCGATGCCGCCGCCGTCGCCGCCACGGCTGATTCGACACATTCGGGGAAATCATCCGCCTGGCAGGGCAATGGGAGACCGGCCTTGAAGTAGAGCTTCATGGCCTGCCTTAGAGGCGCTAAATACCCTAGTTTTGGCGGCTGTCGCGGCGACGGCTGCTTAGGTAGGGCCATGTGAACTGTGGTTTGTCGGAGAAGGGGAGTGAAAGACCGACAGTAGGTTTGGACTACGGGCACGCATGAAAATAACCATCTCCCATTTCCTTAGATGGTAATAATTCGACACTCGTTATATTAACCTCTCAATCTTTATTTCCCTTCTCAGCATAAGAGTGCGAATGTATTAAAAGATCGGTCGTGGCTATCCACCTCATCGGGCAATGTACCAGGACAGGTAGGAGACCGGGTTTCATTTTAGAAATGTTGACGACTGTGCCCTTATGTTTATATGATATTATTTCTATCCCACCATGTACCCTCGATTGTAGTAACACCATCAGAAAAAGGGGATGACGACATGGCGTGTTTTCTTTTTTAAAGGGCATCAGAAACAGGGGATGCAGACGTGGCATGTTTTCTGACTAGCGGGCCTACCCTCCTCCACCTTCGACGGTGCGCATCCCAGGTTCGAGGGTTGTGTAACACCCTCAAATCGGCCCTATGCAAGTTTTAGCCCTTTTCGCCAAACCCGCATAGAAACGATTCAAGGACGCCCACCAGGCACTTTCGTGCGGGTGGAAAACGAAGTAATACCATTACACAACAGTCCTCGATGGGACCCACAGAATAGATATATATACAACACGACTCCAAGAGTCAAGAATACAGATATACAATACAAAGATCCAAATCGCCTTGAAAACGATGCAGTGTCCGAGTACAGACAAGATGCAAATCGGGCTAAGAGCCCTGAAGAATAACCAATGGCGTCCATAACCCTGCCTAGGCCAAGCCGGAAGGGTAACCCTGCTAACGACGACGATCTCAAACCTACTAAAACAAAAGGGGTGCCGACAAAGGGCAAAGGAAAAAGAGGAGCGTCAGTACTGAGGCCAGTACACGGCGAGGCTAGAATTCGGCGGCTCTCGCCTACATAGGAATGGTGGGCTGAAGCGGCAGCGCAACGGCACTAAACAACCTATAGGGACTCGATACAACTGGCAGTTATCAGAGAGGGATAAGAAAGACCTATTCGGATCCAACCTGAAGCTAACACCAAACAAACCCATCCTGGTATTTCCCCCTCGAGACCAAACGAGGAAGTCGGACCAAGGAACTCACACAGTTGGCAATTTTACTCATTCTGTTATAGTTGTAGCACTTACTAATCAGATGTAAGTATGATAACATAAGTAGTGGGCAATTTTAGTTATCATTCCGTTGTAGTTGGAACACTTACTAGTCAGATCTAATTGTCCTGAGGAATCCCAAAACCCAGCAGTTGTTGGCACTTTTATCACATTCCATTGGAGTTGTAATACTTACTAGGCAGGTATATCAGAACACAATACGACCAAGATCCACCAGTTGTTGGCAGTTTTAATATCCATTCCGTTATACTTGAGCTGATTACTAGTCACATATTAAGTCAAATTTATAGCACTACTTTAGTTATGCTTGTCTATGATCGAGATACTATGCTCCAAGTCGTCCATAACCGCGGACACGGCTTTCAGAAAGTTTTACCCTGCAGGGGTGCACAAATAGCAGCACACACTCGATCAACCTCAGAAAAACCAACTCAAAACCCAACGAGGCTTTCACGACAAAGCGATCATATGATTCATAAAATATTTCAGGGGGGCACCCCACTAAGCTACCCGCAACGAAGTTGGCCGGCTCCGGAACGGACCCAGGGTTTGCGACGACGGCAGTAAACGATTGGGAACCCGAAAGTGTGACTTGGCTTGTCAATACCGCGAAAACGTGGCGCGATCCAAAACAGTACAGGTGCTCCACGCATAATCTTAAATAAAGTAGTAAAGCAGGGCATAAGTACAGGATAGTAATAAAACCCCAAACTAGTTTGTGGCCCCAAGAAATAGAAATGAATCAAGCTCTGGCTCAGGGGGTCCATAAGGCCTCCCGCATGTGGATAGTGCGAAAAATCAAGGAACAGGTATCAAGTACTCGGGTCCTACGGGACACAAGTGAGCATGGAAGAACCAAATAACATCTATTGCCCACCGATGCCTCTGCATTAGTTATATCTAGCAATTTAATAGTTGTGTTTAAACTCATGATCATCTCCACCACAAACATCTGCCAGCATTCCAACAACTGTGGTACTCAACAACACGAGATCGCACATGAGCAAGCAACTACGACTCGCAAGGCCAGCTATCTACCAAACACAGGTAATAGAAGGTGTCCAAGGCAATATAGAGGTTGCACGGGATATAACTGGTGTACGGAAACTAAAGCATCTCGACGCGGATAGCAATAGATCAACAGGAGGAAATAAAGACTATAAATGCAAAATAGGTAGAAGGGGGAGAGATGCTCGCCTGGGAAAACACTAGCGACGGATCATATCTAGAGAGCTTGTCGATACTCGCATCAACTCATCGGGCTAATCCGCGAAGAAGCAAACACTAGCAGAAACACCGGATGCAATATTTAATACTACGGCATAAGATCCGGCATGATTATGATATGATGCAGATGCGGTGCAATTAGGCAATATTAAGCGGAACCGGGGTCCCGACAATTAATTAATAGGTTCAAGTTATTTAGAAACACCGCAATTTAAATGTTGTATTATCAAGGCAACACATGGCATCGGTTCGCTACACCAATTTAAATGGGGCCAATATGAGACTAGAAAAGCCTGCATATAGTCTCCATATTTAATTTAGGTGAATTGCCGAAAGGCCCCAAACACCCACATTATGCATACAAGGATGAACAATTTAATAAGCGACAGTTTATATGTCATATTATAAAAATAGAGGCTTAGGGGCACACATCTGGGTTCGGAAGAGATTAGGTACCATGGTTCGGGGTTCGCCAGGGTTAGGCGAGATCAGGGGACGGGATTGGGATCGTTCTCGGACAACAGAAGGAGAGCTTGGCGTTCCGGGAAGAACTACTTGGTTTGGCGACAGGGGCGCATCGAACTCGCCCTGGTCGGTGTCGATCTTGTCGGGTCCACGTATCGGGTCAGTCTTGGCATCCGGGGTGAAGTACTTGTCGTCCTTCGGTTCCATGTCGACGTGCTTGACATCCTCGATGGAGAACTCGGTGTTCCGCGGCGAAGTGCTAGTCGTTCAGGTGGCGATCTTGGCGGTCATCGGGTCCTCGGCCATCGGTGCGGGAAGGAGGTCTTGTCGTTCCGATGGATCGGTCCTCGGGGTCGAAGAACTTGGTGCGCCAGGGTTTGGTCTTCGGCGGGATCGGTCTTCGAGTTTCGTCTCGTGTCGGTCTCGGTCATCTGATACGTGTAGCAGCTTATGGCGTTCGGTGTCGACGGTTCTCGGAGTAGTTCTTCGTGTCGGCGCCAGATGCTGGACTTGGTGATGATGACAGGTTTTTAGGGAAAAGGTTCACCAATCTCACGTTGGTCTAGGTGCCCTGCTACACAAACAAAAAGAAATGAACCGCTCCATCTCGGTGAGGACGACGGGGCAGGACACACGACGGATGACCTCGAGGTCGCAGCGCTTGTAGCAGTCATGGTGAAGACGAGTCGCGGCCCGCAGTAGAGAGGGCGGCATCGCGCATGGAAGAGAAGGAGGGCCAGAGCAGGGGCGAAGAGAGCCGTGGTGGCGAGGAAGCGGTCTTGACGGCGGCCCAACACAACGAGGCGCAGGCGAGCTTCGTGGCTGGGGGCGAGCAGACAGGGCGGCGAGGCGGAGCTTGCAGGCGGCGACACGCGCTTGCTGGGGAGACGGCGGCGCCAGGGCTCACGGGCTGGTACCTAGCGGCGGATGCAGAGGGGCGAGGGCAGCGGGGTTGGTAAGGAAGATAGGGTGGGGGAGGTCGCACTGTAGTTGCTGCAGGAAGGCGGCGGCGATTGGGATCCGGCGAGGGGTCCAGACGATCGTAGGAGGGGAGAGGGCCAGGCGGTGGTCGGGCTTGCGTGGGCGGCCGCGAGGTGGTGGGGAGGAGCGGGGTGCGGGGGTAGGTGGTGCGGGGTTGGTGGGGAGATGGAGGACAGGGGTGGGGCCAGCTGCGGGTTGGCGTGGCGATAAAAACGAGGCGGACAGGGGGTGTCGTGGCAGGCGGCCTGGGCGGGAGACGGGGTGCGGGGGTGCGTGTGTTTGCGTGTGTGCCTGTGGGGTTGGTGTGGGGACGTGGCAGGAGTGTGTGTGTGTGGGTGGCCAGCGAGGTGATGTGGCAGGCTGGGAGTGGGTGGAGTGAGGTGGAGGGTGGAGGCAGGTGGCGGCGGTGGGACTGGGTCGGCTGGGTGTGGGTTGGTTTTAGTTTTAGGGTTTGGAGGTGGCCGGCCGGGCTTTCGGGCTGGCTGGATGCCTCCCAAAAATAAATAAATATTTTATTTATTAAAAACAAGGCTTTTGCAATTCGTTTGTAGACAAAACGAAATAATCCGGACAAGCCCGGGTTTTATAGTTTGAATAAAAGACGGGGCGTTTAGAAAACAAAACCAGGCTTTTCAAAATAGTTTTTAAACAAACCATGCATGATGATGACGATGCTCAAATGCAATGTGGCATGATGAAATGAGCATGCGGTCATGATGATGCAATGCACAAAAACACAGCGATTTTCTAGTAGTGGTTTTACTGGGATGCTACAGGCTGGTGCCACCCACCAACACATTATTTTGCAATTTTCCTTGTGGAACCTGAATTCCGGCACTGAGCTGATGCCCATGTCGAACACAGATAATTCTGAAAGAAGCTACTAAAAATAAATACTTTGAATTCTGAAAGTAATAAAATTAAATACATTACAATTTTGTCTAAAAGGTAATACGCATACGGCTGATCGAAATAATATAAATACAGTACAAATTTCTACTTCGAAAAATAGACCTGAAAATGCTAGCAAATAACCCAGGATGAATATAGGATTCACTCTCCCCTATATTTTTTTATCGTCATCGGCTCCCGCGTGCTGTAACACATGTTCAGAGAACTCTCTCCATCTGCAATATGCTGCCAGTATCTCGTCCAGACGGTAAGGCCTCGGTGTATGTTCTAGACTTAAGCCATACGTCATTGTTGGTTCCTCTTCCCAGGCTTGAACCTCATGATCGTACAGTCTGATATAATTATTGTAGTATATGCAACCGGTTGTGATTGCGGGGTGTAACCTGGTGTCAACGGAGATAGACCAATGGTAATCAACGAAGAGGGCACGACTTCTAATGTCACCGACGGCCTCGAGAGAGCGGTTCTCCCTGTCCACCTGGTACAGCACTGGTTGCCCTTTGGCGAAATCCCGGTTCAACACAAGAAGCAGATCACCATCTGACTCAACTAGGTAAAATCTATAGCCTCCACATACCTGTTCAAAGACTAGGGCTGAAATTATTTTGGCCATCATGACAGTGCTCGCGCGCTGCTCTAACTGGATGTTGGTCGACAAGATGTCTCCATTCTCAAGTAATGCATATACTTCCCCTCAGAATGCCATCATGCAGACCAGCAACATATCAGGAGGTGGCGAATACAATCCTTCTCCAAATGATTCATTGATTTGCCCCATTGGGGTCCTCTCATCGACCCATGCAATATGATCTGGATAATCAGTGCAAACGAACACCATTGTCAGGGACTTCGTCACGACGACAGATTGCAGAAGATCAGATGGTATGTGTGCTTGAAACTCAGTGTTATACTTATGAGTGATTGGGTTCAGAAGCCGAATCTGGTACAGCTCCACCCTCTAAGAAAGCACGATGACGCCATGAGAAACACCGACGAAGTAGAATCTTTTGGAAGAAGAGGGCACCAGTTAGCACTAAGATATTTACGATGGAAAATACCAATAAATATCGAATGTGAATATGAACCTGCGATGGACGTCCATTAGATTTGTCCTGAAGCAACGACCAGTGGCGAGGTTGAGGAAGGTGAAGTCGCCAACGTCTGGAAGTGTGTGACCTATCATGATCCAGTTGTTGAGATGGAATTCGGGCACCTTTAAAGTGCGGCGCCAATTAGTGCAGACTTCCTGACAAGCATCATAGGTGTCGACGTACTCCTCTTTCTCCAGCAAGTAGTCGGCCATCTTGTGAAGTGGGTCGGCCGGGAGATCGGACCAGGTCCTCTTCATCCGGCTACTGGCCATGGCTTATGTGCGGGAATGTTTTGATCGAGGAAGAAAGAAGAACTACCACTTTGAGGAGAAGAAGAAGAAGAGGAGAACAAACGAGGGAGATGAAGCAGAACTGCCACTTCGAGGAGATGAGGAGACGAGGGAGAAGAAGCGGAACTGCCACTTCAAGTTTGGATCAACAGGCTTTTTTCGGAACTAGCGCATGAACCAGCCATGCACTGGATGCAAGTTTTGATCAAACAGACTGACATGTGGGACCTGTGAAAAAATTCCGTGAAGTGCTACCGTGCATAGTGTGCTGACAGGTGGCATGTTTTCTGACTGGCGGGCCCACCTCCTCCACCTTCGATGGTGCACATCCTAGGTTCGAGGGCTGGTGCCACCCACCAACACATTATTGTGCAATTTTCCATGCTTTGCCGCAACCATCTCTGCACGGCTCTGCTCCTCTGCTCCTGCCGCTGCCAGTCTGCTCAGTCATGCACCGCTCTCGTCGTCCCCTTGGGTCATCGTCCTCCCGCCCTCCCCTCCCTGCCATCCCCTCACGTCCCCTCCCCTCCCCTCCCTGCCCTGTCTCCTTGCCAGCGTGTATCGCCCAGGCGCGTCTAGAAACGAAAACCAAGAGTCGGCCACTCGGTTAGGGGCCCAACGATGTTGGTGATCCGGATCCCACTCGGAGATGGATCCTGTGAGGCTTGAGAACACGGAGATGGGTCCTACGCGGCTAGAGAGCATGGAATCTCCTTCAAGTCTAGAGAGCACAGAGGACAAAGAAACAGGGGGAGAGGAAGCGGGGTGCAGAGCTTTGGAGGTATGGAGCACGGAGAAGGTGTTGTGCGTCCACATTGAAGGGTAAGAACTGTGATTCCTTTTCTACATACCCCAATTAGCGTTCTAGTCCCGTGGTAATGGCAAGGATATGTGTTGGTAACCGTAGGATGTTTGTACATCTTGTCCTTCAGCATGATGCTTTGTCAAGCGAGCATGAAGGCACTGAAATGTGTGGCGGTGTAGATGATGATGAGAAAGCATATTCAGATGTGGCTGCTGACCCTGATAGGATGGAGAGTAGGGAATATTTGGTTGATTCGAACTTTGATCCTGACTATGGGACTAATGAGGAAGAGGATTGTGAAGATCTGGAAATGGGATGTAGATACGACGACGAAGACGAGGACAGGCCAGTGATACACTTTGACAGTGACAATCCTACAATTGATGAGGGGGCTGTCTTTGATAATGTGGAGGACTGCAGATATGTAGTTGCAACCTACGCAATTAGAGTTGGGTTCGAATTTATCATTGAAAAGAGCGACCAAAAGAGATTTAGGGTGCACTTTAGGGAAAGTAATGTGTGTAAATGGAGATTACATGCATCTCCAATGCGGGGTGGACACCCATTTCAGGTTGCAATAGCTACATTTAGTTTCAGTCTTTCTCATATTTATTCTGCTGATAACTAGCTCTGAATTATTTGGATTCTTATCGAATGCAGATCAAAGTAAACACGAAGAAACACAACTGCCCTAATACTTCTTTAAGTCATAAAATTATACCAATGACTACCAAGTGGATTGCTGCTACTGTACTTGACTGGGTGAGGCCGAATCATAACATTGGACCTGCTGAACTCAGAGAAAAGATTAGCAAAAAGTTTAACGTTTTGATTCCTTACCATAGAGTCTTTGATGGGAAGGAGATGGATCTAGACTTCATTCAAGGCAAGTGGAATGAAAATTTGCATATGTTGTATAGTTTCAAAGGTTAGGTAGAGAAAACATCACCTGTTAGTGTTGTTGACATCGATTACAAGGTTGTGAAAGGAAGAGAAAAGGTCTCGAGGGGGGTCAGGTATAAGCTGGCAGATAAGATATGCTTCAGGAGATGTTTTATTTGCCTGAAGGTATGCTGGAAGGGGTTCCTAGACGGCTAAAGGACATACTTGGCAATAGGCGCAACTTCTTTAAGAGGGAAGTTCAGGGGACATGTTGCTTCTGCTTGTGCTTTGGATGCACATAATTGGCTTCTACCCATAGCTTATGCTATTCTTGAGGGTGAATCAAATGAAAGCTAGACATGGTTCATGCAGAGACTACGGGAAGTAATTGGTCACCCTGAAGGCTTGGTGATACACACCGGTGCATGCGAGGTTCTTGAGAATGTTGTTGATGTTGTGTTTCCTGGGGTTGAGCATAGGGAATGCATGTGGCACCTTGCTACTAAGTTCACGAAGAAGTTCAAAGGAAATAACTTTGAAGAGGACTTGTGGCGATCAGCATACACATACACCCCAAGAACGCATGCTACTTACTTGAAGAACATGTATGTAGTGCCAAAGGTGGAAAAATACCTTGAAGAACATCACACCAAGCTATGGGCCAGAAGCAAGTTTTGTGAGTTAAGCAAGGTGGATTTTGTTTGCAATAATTTGGCAGAGAGTTTCAATGATAAGATTTCGGGCATGAAGACACTTGGAATTGTTATTTTGTTGGATGCAATAACACAGTGCATAATGGTGAAGATAGATTTAAGGCAAATAATTTGTGCAAGAAATTTTTTAGGCCATAAAATATTTCCAAAGGTGGTTATGTTACTAAATGCAAGAACCAGGGCAATGAGAATGATAAAGATGAGGATGGTTAGAAGTTCCAGAACATTGGTTGAGGTTTATGCAGAATACAAGCATGGAAGTGAACGGAGGTACACTGTAGACATTGGAAACAAGAGTTGTTCATGCAGGTAGTGGCAGATTACTGGTCTGTCATGTCACCATGCAATTTACTTCATCTTAAAGCTTAGAGGTAGCGGAGCTGAAATAGAGAACTATGTCGACAACTATTTCTCCGTGGACAAGTTTGCTGCAACTTATGCAGAAAACGTACCACCTATGGCCGATGAAAATGATTGGGAGATTGTCGATCCAGGGTTCAAACTTCAACCACCATTTCTTAGGAGGTCACCTGGGAGGCCTAGAAAGCTAAGGATCGAAGCCTCCACCGATAAAGGTTCAAGGTTGGGAGCTAGGGAAAGGAAATTCAAATGTTGTGGCAGATTCAGCCATATCAAGATATTGTGCAAAAACCCAGTTACACATGATATTGTCCTTGTTCACACCCTGGTGGCAGAAAATGACGCTTCTCAGCCAGAACTGTAGGAAGAGCAGCGCAAAGACGGTGATAAGCACTCGGAGGAAAATGTACGTAAGCAGCCAATTTATGAAGAAGTGGAGGTGCCACCGAGAAAAGGGTGTGAAAAGAAACAAAAGGGTAAGCGGAACAGGGAGGAAAGGGCAAATAATGGAGGTGTATTAGAATATGAAGAAGTTGAAGCGGTGATTGAGGTTGTTCTTGACGATCTTTCGGCTAACTGCAGGAGAAATAATAAATCCCTGCCAATTTCATCTTAGTACGATTCTCCGGATGAAAGGTAATCTTAAAAATTGTTTTATTTTCCATTTTATCAAATATTTTATCCTTATCAACTAATGCTTAAAGCAACATGGGCTAGCAGACTAATAAGAGGAGCAGAAAGATGGATCCACCAGTGTCATTGCATGTGTGTTCTTTTTACTAACAACAACCATAGTCATTGAAATGTGTATTCTTTTCACAGTCCACCTATGGATCCACCACTTTCATTGCATGTGTGTTCTTTTTACTAACAACAACCAGAGTCATTGCATGTGTGTTCTTTTCACATACCACATATGGATCCACCAGTGTCATTCCATGTGTGTTCTTTTCACAATCCACCTATGGATCCACTAGTGTCATTGCTTGTGTGCTCTTTTCACAATACACCTATGGTTCCACCAGTGTCAGTTCATGTGTGTTTTTTTCAAATACCACATATGGATCCACCGGTGTCATTTAAATGTGTGTTCTCTTCAGAGACCACACATGGATCCACCAGCGTCATTGCATGTGTGTTCTTTTTACTAACAACAACTGGAGTCATTGCATGTGTGTTCTTTTCACATACCACATATGGATCCACCAGTGTCATTGCATGTGTGCTCTTTTCACAATCCACCTATGGATCCAGCAGTGTCATTGCATGTATGTTCTTTTTACAAACAACAACCAGAGTCATTGCATGTGTGTTCTTTTCACATAATACATATGGATCCACCAGTGTCATTGCATGTGTGATCTTTTCACAATCCACCTATGGATGCACCAGTGTCATTACATGTGTGTTCTTTTTACTAACAACAACTGGAGTCATTGCATGTGTGTTCTTTTCACATACCACATATGGATCCACCCGTGTCATTGCATGTGTGCTCTTTTTACTAACAACAACCAGAGTCATTGCATGGGTGTTATTTTCACATACCACATATGGATCCACTAGTTTCATTGCATGTGTGATCTTTTCACAATCCACCTATGGATCCACCAGTGTCATTGCATGTGTGTTCTTTTTACTAAAAACAACTAGAGTCATTGCATGTGTGTTCTTTTCACATACCACATATGGATCCACCAGTGTCATTGCATGTGTGCTCTTTTCACAATCCACACATGGATCCACCAGTGTCATTGCATGTGTTCTTTTCACATACCACCTATGGATCCACCAGTGGCATTGCATTTGTGCTCTTTTTACTAACAACAACCAGAGTCATTGCATGTGTGTTCTCTTCAGAGACCACACATGGATCCACCAGTGTCATTGCATGTGTGTTCTTTTTACTAACAACAACCAGAGTCATTGAAATGCGTCTTCTCTTCAGAGACCACACATGGATCCACCAGTGTCATTGCATGTGTACTCTTTTCACTAACAACCAGAGTCATTTCATGTGTGTTCTTTTCACATACCCCATATGGATCCACTAGTGTCATTGAAATTTGTGTTCTTTTTACTAACAACAACTGGAGTCATTTGATGCGTGTTCTTCTCACATACCACATATGGATCCACCTGTGTCATTGAAATGTGTATTCTCTTCAGAGACTACACATGGATCCACCAGTGTCATTGCATGTGTGTTATTTTTACTTACAACAACTGGAGTCATTGCATGTGTGTTCTTTTCACATACCACATAAGGATCCACCAGTGTCATTGCATGTGTGCTCTTTTCACAATCCACCTATGTATCCACCTGTGTCATTGCATGTGTGTTCTTTTCACATACCACATATGGATCCACCAGTGTCATTGAAATGTGTGTTCTCTTCAGAGACCACACATGGATCCACTAATGTCATAGCATGTGTGTTCTTTTTACTAACAACAACTAGAATCATCGCATGTGTGTTCTTTTCACAAACCACATATGGATCCACCAGTGTGATTACATGTGTGCTCTTTTCACAATCGACCTATGGATACACCAGTGTCATTGCACGTGTGTTCTTTTTACTAACAACAACCAGAGTCATTGCATGTCTGTTCTTTTCACATACCACATATGGATCCACAAGTGTCATTGCATGTGTGCTCTTTTCACAATCCACCTATGGATCCACCAGTGTCATTGCATGTGTGTTCTTTGTACTAACAACAACTGGAGTCATTGCATGTGTGTTCTTTTCACATTACACATATGGATCCACCAATGTCATTGCATGTGTGCTCTTTTTACTAACAACAACCAGAGTAATTGCATGTGTGTTCTTTTCACATACCACATATGGATACAACAGTGTCATTGCATGCATGCTCTTTTCACAATCCACCTATGGATCCACTAGTGTCATTGCATGCGTGTTCTTTTTACTAACAACAACTAGTCATTGCATGTGTGTTCTTTTCACATTCCAAATATGGATCCACCAGTGTCATTGCATGTGTGTTCCTTTCACAATCCACACATGGATCCACCAGTGTCATTGCATGTGTGTTATTTTCACATACCACATATGGATCCACCAATGTCATTGAAATGTGTTTTCTCTTCAGAGACCACACATGGATCCACCAGTGTCATTGCATGTGTGTTCTTTTTACTAACAACAACTGGAGTCATTGCATGTGTGTTCTTTTCAAATACCACATATGGATACACCAGTGTCATTGCACGTGTGCTCTTTGCACAATCCACCTATGGATTCACTAGTGTCATTTCATGTGTGTTCTTTTACTAACAACAACCAGGGTCATTGCATGTGTGTTCTTTTCACATACCACATGTGGATCCACTAGTGTCAGTGTATGTGTGCTCTTCTTACTAATAACAACCAAAGTCATTGCATGTGTGTTCTCTTCAGAGACCACACATGGATCCACCAGTGTCATTGCATGTGTGTTCTTTTTACTAACAACAACCAGAGTCATTGAAATGCGTCTTCTCTTCAGAGACCACACATGGATCCACCAGTGTCATTGCATGTGTATTCTTTTCACTAACAACCAGAGTCATTTCATGTGTGTTCTTTTCACATACCCCATATGGATCCACCAGTGTCATTGAAATTTGTGTTCTTTTTACTAACAACAACTGGAGTCATTTCATGCGTGTTCTTCTCACATACCACATATGGATCCACCTGTGTCATTGAAATGTGTATTCTCTTCAGAGACCACACATGGATCCACCAGTGTCATTGCATGTGTGTTATTTTTACTTACAACAACTGGAGTCATTGCATGTGTGTTCTTTTCACATACCACATATGGATCCACCAGTTTCATTGCATGTGTTCTCTTTTCACAATCCACCTATGTATCCACTTGTGTCATTGCATGTGTGTTCTTTTCACATACCACATATAGATCCACCAGTGTCATTGAAATGTGTGTTCTCTTCAGAGACCACACATGGATCCACTAGTGTCATAGCATGTGTGTTCTTTTTACTAACAACAACTAGAGTCATTGCATGTGTGTTCTTTTCACAAACCACATATGGATCCACCAG